>BCLF01000001.1:8070926-8085596 GCA_001602275.1 Zoysia japonica | reverse complement strand
TTAGCAACAACCCAAAACCAGGAAGCATTATCTTGTTACTCCAAAGTTAGGTCCCGTGTCATTCTATATTTTCTGTTTAACATCACTTTCTTGTATATGTTTTCTGTACCTAGAATTATCAGCTGAAAATGAGACTCTTCATGAACAAATATTACAGGAATAACTGCTTTGCTTGGACAAATGTGCTCTTTTTGGTATGATTCTGTTGAAAATGAGTTGCATTTTTGGCGCATGTGGTCTTTAATTGTTTGCATGTTTTTTAGACTAATGAAAGTTAGATGTAAATATTATTATATTAATTAAATATTTTTCTTGAATTAATATTTTTACTGTAGCATTAGCACGGGCATTAAGACTAGCAGGAACAAACTCTCCAGTTTAAAAGAAACTTCAAAGGATCGTTCAGATTTGGCTCTACTGTCAAAGCATGGTGGCCAGGGTGGGGTGTGTGTTGGGGGGGGGGGGGGGGTGTTCGGTGCTGAATTAGGCAGGTTTGTCTCCGACGCTGACTCAAACGTGAAGGAAGCTTGCATGGGTAGCCAAGTAATCAGGAAGCGAATTGTGAGAGACCCGGTCTCTCCCTGATCCGAGAGACCTCGGTTCTTCGTTAGACACCTGTCAATGCTAATCTCAAAGCAAAGTATCCGTCAGGTCTCTACTAATTCTCCTATAATAACACCGTTTCTCCGTTAGAGCCTTCCGTCAGTGGCCGAAGATGACGAACAACTGCATGAGATTGTGCGCAGCAGCATGAGATTTTTTTTTTTGAATCAGCAGCATGAGATCTACGAACAAATTTTTTTAGACTATGCAAGCATATCATCCGTTTGCCTCCAAGATATATATCTACCATCGTTCCATGTACCCTTCTTTTTGTTTTAGTCATTACAAACTGTATTATTAGTAGACATTTTATTATGTTTTGTGCTAAATATTAGTCTCGCCCGTTGAACGTCAAATACTCTGAAAGTATTTATGTGTAGCTTTATCTTTTTTCTATAGCAAACAAGTGCTCGATCTTACTGGTAAAAATATTCCAAACACCTCTGTAAAGTTTCAGAACCATATGCAGAAGAGTCTCATGCAATTGTTCGTGATTTCCTGCCACTGAAGGGCGAGTAGCGTGCGGCGCTAACAGAGAAACAGTGACATTAAACATGGATTAGTAAAAGTCTAACGATACTTTGCTTTGAGATTAGCATTGACAGGTGTCTAACGAAGGATCGAGGTCTCTCGGACCAGGGAGAGACCCGCTCTCTCACAATTCACTTCCATGTAATCATGGGTCTCCCAGTTGAGAAATTTGTTCAAGGCTTATTTGTTTGGCCTGGAGCTTTTAAAAAGGAAAGTAGATTCTAGCTGGTGGCTTTTAAGATCCTGCATTTATAAAAGCTGCTAGTATAAAAAAAATTGAGTCTGTTTGTTTGCCACTCTTTTGGAAGTGACTTTTGATCTAACAGATGTGTAAAGACTAAAATGACCCTGTTAACTGTATTTTGAAGTAAATAGATTTAGATACCCACAAACTATATTAATGGATAAATTATTGAAATGAAGATAAAATATATTAAAACCTCAGAAAGAGAAATACTTTTAGACACAGGTGTGTAAATTGGGAGACAATTAGGTTACTCTCTGAACCTCTTTAGTTCAAAAAAATGAACTAAGTTTTCAAAATCCCGTCAACTTTTGAGAAACTAGTTTATATATATTACACCTTTGGTACCCCTCCACTTTTTGTTAAAAATTGATAACCTTAGGTGCATCTATTTAGACCCTTAATTAGCCCGTCTATATATTACATTTCAAAAGCTTCCATATAATACATTCCAAAGCCATGAGTTATATCAATTTTTAACAAACACCTATGTCGTAACTATACAATCTGCATAGTAACCATCCTAATCTACCCTGGCCATCAAAGCAGCTCGAATGCTGTCTCAAAATGTACTCCATCCCCAGTGTTCTTGGTTGAGATGAAGATAAATCATCAACACCCAGAGAAAGTATTCATCTTATTCACACACATCACAGAGGTTGTTGACAACCAAAAATTGCAGGTCCGATTATCTGAACCGGAAGTTCCAGTTTTTGCAGGTCCGATAAAAAAAATGACTAAATCCCCATCGGATTGTCTGGCCCTCCACCGGAGTATCTGGTGCACCCCCTTCTGGAGTCGACCTTCAAAGACACTGGAGTCCGGCACCTACCGGAGAGCAAAACCAGAAATTCTGAAAGCTCTGGTATGCCAAACTGAAAATTTCAGTTTTGGTAAAACTGATTTTGTGCAACCGGACAACCTGAGGGCTAATCTAATGTTTTCGTGGATTTAGTGATTAAACATGTTTTTCAGGTTGCAAAATCAAGTTGGGGTGAGTGGATCAATATTTGCAAGGAGGCATGAGGAACTACATGGAAAAGAAAGAATAGGGGCCCAAATGGTGGTTTTGAGGATTCCATGATATGGCCTTCATCAAGACTATCAAAATGGTTGTACTTCATAGCTAGATTGAAACCTCGACAAAGCTGGAACTTCCGGTTTGAGAATCCGGAACTTCCGGTTTTCACAGCTTTAGGAAAGTTTTCAAATTTTGATTTCTTGCTGATTTGTTGGAGTCACTAACTATCAACGGGATAAGGCCATCCCACCTCTATGTAAAGAGATGTCTACAGCCGATTGAGGGACACCCAATCGTCATCTATCAAATTACTTTACATATTTTTCATTTTCAAACCCTAGCCCCTTTTCAAACCCTAATTCTCTTCTTCTCCCGTCCCGGCGGTGGTGAAGGGGGTCTACCTGGCCTGCCGAGCCTAGACTAACCCTAGGACGCTCTCATCCAAACAGGATCCCTCCCGGACTTGAGTAACCAGATGCTGCAAAAGTTCTGCCAAAACTGCAACTTTCGGTTCAACAAATAGGAACTTCTGATTTTCACGATCTCTCTGTTTTGCTTCTGCACATGGGCATGCGGTGTGCATTGGCCCAATCTGAGCATCAACACACTTTTTGGCGATTCTACTAGAGATGAAATGTTCCGTTTACGCAAACCAAATTGAAGGTTCCACATCATGTCTTCCGAGATCTTGCCAACGCACATCATCATGCCGTCCTTGGAGGAACTACCTGAAAAGGCCCGTAAGATGTTCCTACAGCGTCGGAAGGCCTCGGAGGAGCAGCGCAAGGCACAGAAAGATCAGGAGCTTCAAGAGGTGATTTCTCAAGTGAAGGAAGCCGTTCTTCCATCCATCTCTAACGACGCAGCCATGGATGCCGCCAATGTGAGACCATCTTCCCATCCTTTGGTTACTTTTGAAGATCTTCATACTATTTCACCAACATAAAAAAGATCTTAGCTAATGACATGTAATACGTGATTCAAGAAAACTTGTTAAAATCTTTGAAAAACATTGGTATTGCATCATCTACTGCTCATATTGAACAAGTAGAGACATCACTTACTAGTTCATCAGCTCCCCACGCACCTAGCATAGAATAACCTTTGTACAAACTAGTGGGCAAACTAGCTTTCGACCCAATGTGCAAACTAACACCTTGGTGGTGCCTCCAACTAGTGTAGAGCCAATTACTAGCATTCCCAATCCGAATAGTAGCCGATTAAACGAATTGACTAATTTTTTCGCGTCATACCGCACCATCCCACATAGTACCCCACCTAGTGGTACGGGTATTCCTCGTGGCACTATACCTAATGAACAATTTAATGCCACGAAAATGAACATGCATTCCTCGCCGCTAGTCACACCTCGTTCCTCATTACTAATAAGGAGGAGTGCATCGCTTTTATTAAAGAGAACTTGATCAAAAAATTCCGCGAAACAATAGGGGTAGACATCAAGGGAAGAGATCAAATTTACCAAAACCTATACACTACTTACTTTGATCCTGTCTCATACCCTAGTGGGTGTTGTTCCCAACTTGAGAACATATTAACCAATATATTGCTCAATTAGGAGAAGCGAGTTCTAGTGATACTTTAAAAGTGCAGTTGTTTTCTTCGTCACTAACCAGAACCGCTTTCTCATGGTTTTCTTCGTTGTCTCCGAGTTCTTTTTATACATGGTAGTCTTTAGGGCATAAATTTCATGACAATTTCTACTCTGCGGATAATGAGCTGAAGTTGTCATATTTGACATTGTTTAGGCAAGGAAGGGATGAGCCCGTTGTTGATTTTATTGAAAGATTTAGAGATGTCAAGAACCGCTGTTTCAATTTGACAATTTCTGAAAAGGATCTAGCTGACCTACATTTTAGTGGTTTGCGGTGTCATCTTAGGGAAACGCTCGAGGGGCATGACTTTCTTACTTTCACATAACTCCAACAAACAGCTTCAGTGCAAGAAAGCAGAACCAAAGAATTGAAGCATGATTACATGACCAGCCACAATGCACATGTCATTGACTATGATTCGGATAGCTCTGATGATGATAGGACTTGAGTGCATGATCTTTCGGTGAGATGATTACTATCGATTTGATGGAGTCGACCCTCTCGATTCGACTACAAACGAACCGGTTGTGTGCGTCTTAGCAATTGCAGAACCAACTTTGAGTGGTTATTGACCCGCTAGAATGGCAAGATCAACCTGATCACGAAGATCAATTTCTGCAAGCAATGGAAGAACAAGCAAGAACAAGATGAACAATCACTGAATTCCTAGATAAAATACGAGTTCAATTTGAAACAACAAAAGGTGAGGTTCCGATGGCAATAAGACAGGCGGTCTAGTCGACACGCGTGCTGCAAGCGAAGTAGCGACAGCTAAACTTCAATCTATTAAAACCCGACTGTTCTTTGTGGCGGCTGAGGCCTTTAAATAGGGTGGAAACGACCAGGGTGTGATGGGGTCATCCTCAAACCCTAGGACACACTCATAATGGGCTCAACTTGATACATAGGCCAACAGCCTAACTTGGGGTGACGTAGCATCTTCTGTATTAAAATGATGATTGGCGCTAACTCTGATATGCTATAAAGATGGGGTTAGATCCATTCAAAATTAGACTTCATGAGCTTTCTAGAATGCACTTAAACACTCAATTTGGATTCCATGTGAAGTCATGGCTTTCGTTGCAAGTTTGTACTGTTCTGCGGTCCGAATCCATTGTGTGTGAATATTTCTATTAAAGTCCTCATCAAAAGGTATGATGTCAACATCATACTCCCCCACTTGAATTAGAGTTGTCCTCGACTCAAGTTCAGATTGCAAAACCGCCACTCCACCATGCCCTCTTGAAAATCATGAAAGGTGGACGCTACGAGGATATGTATGTGATCTCAACATTCTCTCTCACTTGATTAAGAGTCGTCCTCCACTCAAGTTCAGATTGAAAACCAGCCACCCTACCATGCCCTCTACAAATCGCAAAAGGTGGAGGCCACGGGGGTATTTTGATGTAGTCACATGGTACAGCAAGGACATATAAGATCTCATCATTCTCCTCTTCTTTATAGCAAGCCGTCCTTGGCTTGATCCAGTGGTTGCCACAGTTGCTTGTTGTTATATTGGGATGAGTGATGAGCATGTTGCCAGGTCACGACAACGAATTCTCTTATTTCATGAGCTGCTCCTGTTGATAGATCACAAAAGTAGAGAAACTTTGCAAGGTATTGTTAGTGTTAGTGCATGCTATTGTTTGATCTTGTGTTTGCATTTCAAAAGGGTATTTCAGATCAGTGCATATGAACACTTTGACACTAATAAATCTCCAATATCATCATATTTGCCAATTGCATGAAAAACACAGTGACAAAACATTGCAAACTATAATTCTGAAATAATCGCTTCTTCGAATAACCCAGGTTACAAGGAGCAGCAAATCAATATAACCTAAAGTTGTGAAAGATGATATGAGCTCAAACCTTTTCTCGTTCATATCTATGCAATGAGGCCTATCCTCAATAGGTGTGTGCTCAACTGCAACATTTTGAACACCATGCACTAGTTGTGTTTTTGATATGAATGAAACTTGTTCACACAATAAGATACAATCACAGGACAAATGTGAATTATGAAACAAAGCATAAGTTATTGGAGACTCAACTAAGCATTGCAAAACACTAGTATAAACATTGGGCGATTGTAGTTTAACACAAGCAGCATGAGATGATCGAGATGTGAGGAGGAACTCACAGTGTGTTTCATTTTTCTTACTCTCCTATAATATAGTAGGTGCCACACAAGCATCATTATTCATTATTTCAGCAACTAGCTCAACGTCCTCTTCAGCCTAATTCTCACTCTCCTGCACGATGTTAGGCATAGTACAAAAAACAGAAGACTGCTCTCTATCTGGTTGTGTTGTTTCAGTAAGAGATGTAGTATCACACAACTCCTTTTTATCACATTCTCCTTATGACAAAGGCATATCAGCAATACATTCCACAAATCCGTGATGGTGATTATTTATGTTTGAATATTTAGATGATAAAAGTTGATTTTCAGCTTTACAAGTAAGCAAAAACAAGTGAGAATTGAGTTATAAGATTGACAAATATTGAATTTTAGAATTTAGACCTTTCATAAACCTACTCATTGTATCTTTCTGGCATTCGTCTAAGCCTTCAAACATGAGACAAATCTTAAAGTCATGAAAGTATTTTTTAACAGTTATACTATCCAGTTTCAAGTTGTCTAATTTGGCAAACAAATTATCAGCATAATATGCAGGAACAAAAACATCGCTAAAATGATATTTGAATTCTTTCCAAGATTCTTGAACATTATTGTGCCTATAAATATATTTTTATTCAAGCAATGCACCTTCAGTCAAAGCACTAGAGGCAATGTAAATCTTTTCTTTCTCAGAAAATTCATGTTCATCAAATTTTTTATCTACTTTCAGCTCCCAGTCAATGAACGAGGGTTAAATTTTTTAGCAAAACAAGGTATGGAAGAACGGATGACATAAAAAATATCATCATTTACCTCATTTTGACGCATATTCACATTTTGGTGGGGGTGTGAGCCACCAGCTCCCTTTCCCGTGATGGTGCCTATCATGGTTAGCAAAATAGGAAAACAAGTTGACAAATAGCTAGATTGTGTCCAAATTTGCTTCTCTCAAGCCTGCCCATGTTCTTACATGTTCTTAACAAGTAGGGGTGATCTGCAGCCAGCTATGTCCACTAGCAGAGATTGGATGGTGCAATTGCCAGGGAACAAAACCTATTTGCTGTAGTAATCTCTGGACCTAAAAGAGTTTCAATTTGTAGCAAGGATTAGCACAATCAAATCAGCCAATGCAAAGTTGAATAAATGCTCAAGAATGTTAAAATGCTAGTCAAAGGCTAAACCTACTAGAGATGTGAGCTTAGACACAAAGTTAGTCACACAAATGACACAAAATGCTCACGACAGCAGCAACTACAACTCTCACCATTATCTCTTTTCTTTTGATTCTTTTTTTTTGCTGCTTTCTTTTCTTTTCCTTTCCTTTCCTTTCCTTTCTTTTCTATTTCTCTGTGTCCTGTTTTTCTTTTGGAAGGAATGAAAACAGAGACAAAAAAGTGCAAATAGCAGATAGAAGATATCATAACTCTTTTGTGATTGCGACACGCTCGGGTGAAATTTTTTTGGCAAGTGTGGATCCGTTGAAAAAATAACATGATCTTTTCAGATTGTGCAAAAACACTACAAACAAACAATAAATAACAAAGATATAGTTGTTTCCTGCCGCACTAAAATCTGGTAACCGAATCTATAGATCTCACTGAGCAACCTGGAAGCTGATACCACTTGATAGGACTTGAGTGCCTGATGTTTCGGAGAGATGATAACTATCGATTTGGTGGAGTCGACCCTCACGATCCGACTAGCAACAAACAAGTCATGTGCGCCTTAGCAATCGCAGAACCAACTGCAAATGGTTATTGACCCCGTTGAAACAGCAAGATCAATCTGATTACGAAGATCAATTCCTACAAGCAATCAAAGAATAAGCAAGAACGAGATGAACAAGCACTGAATTGTTAGATAAAAATATGAGTTCAATCTGATACAACAAAATGTGGGGTTTCGATGGCAAGAAGACGGGCGGTCTAGTCGACACACGCGCTGCAAGCAAAGTAGCGGCGGCTAACCTTCAATATATCAAAACTCGACTGTTCTTTGTGGCAGTTGAGGCCTTTAAATAGGATGGACAATGACCAGGGCGTGTTGGGGTCGTCCTCAAACCCTAGGACGCATCTCTAATGGGCTCAACTTGATACACGGGTCAACGGCCCAAGTTGGGATGACACAGCACCTTCTGTATTAAAATGATATTAGCACTGACTCTAATATGCTATAAAGGTGGGGTTGGATCCATTCGAAAGTAGACTTCATGAGCTTTCTAGAATACACTTAAACACCCAAATTAGATTCCATATGAAGTCGTGGCTTCAATTACATGATTGTACTGTTATGCAGTCCGAATCCACCATGTGTGAATATTTCCAATGAAGTCCTCATCAGAACGTACCACATCAGATGATGACTCAATGACATTCTTGCTACTGAGTTTATTTAGCCATCTAAGCCAAATTATTTGCATGTGATTCGCTCATGCCGGTTCATAAGAAGCGGCAAAATGTGATATGGTATTTGATGAATTACACAAAGGTGGATTCATTAAGATTGCGTACACTTTTCCTACGGCGAAAGAATTAAAACATAAGACATATTGTAAATGATACAATTTTTATTCTTATACCACTAATGATTGCAATGTTTTCTGTCAACTGGTCCAACTGACCCTTAATGAGGGACGATTGGGTCTCAAAGAGATGCAAGTGGCAAGCATCCTTTCACTATTAAATAGCCTTGATATCAATACCAAAGTGATTATTCGGCCTAGTCAAGCCAATACAACTCAAGGGAAGAATGTTGTTGCGGGTGATGAAAGGCATGCCCCAATAGAGGAGAAAATTATTTCTAGAAAAGTGTCATGAAGTTATCCGATGGCAGAGAATTTATCAAAGTCACCATCAAAGGCTCTGCATCTAGCGGCAACCGCAAATAGCCGAAGGAACAACATTTTCTGCTGCATCGGAAAAACTGGAACTTCTGATTTCGCAAACGAACTTCCAGTTTTGCTCAAAAGCCCAAGATGACTAAACTGAAGAATCATGAAGTGAGCAAATAGACCATGAACCAAGGTAAGGCTATGGACATGAAAATGGGGTCTAAGAGCACCTTCGACCGTCTCGTGGAAAAGTACAAAGATCAAAAGGCCGATTTAAGCAATTGATCGACAAAACAATCAAGGTCACCATAAAAAGGGGATAGTAGCCCACCTAGGAAGGAGGTGAGACAAACAGTGAACACTCATGGTTCCCCTTCCTCTCATGGATTTGGGATGCCGCTACCATGGTGCCCTCCTATGCCACTTCCACCATTCCTGAGCCAACTCTACTTTTCATCCGGGATGGAATATTCCAAAGGGGAGTGTTTTTCAGAGACTCTCTAGTTCTGTTTGTGTATAGTTAGGGAATCAATAGGTCAATCATAGAGGAGACGATACTGGTTTTGCTCACCAGCAAAACCAGAAGTTTTGATTTGGCAAACCAAAAGCTCCAGTTTTTCCAGAAAGACCCAATTCCCCTCCTAAGCAGGAATGGTGAGTCAAAAGTGAAAAGGAGGATAGTAAAAATGCTCTTGGGGCTTCTGGAGATCAAGGAGCTACATATGGGGGGTGTCATTAAAATTGGCACTACCGATGTTAAGATTGGGGAGACTTTAGTGGACCGATTGTGATAAGGGATCTGGTGCATGTTGATCAAGAAGTCCTAACATCCCCTATTCATACCAAATATACATAGCCGAGGTGGTGTCCCTCCAACTTGACCCACACTCAAAAGAGAAAACTATAAAAGCTACGCCTCCGTGAGATAAAAGAGCGTGATGTAGAAAAAAATAGAAGGAGGATATTTTTAATGAGGTAAAGCCAATGATGCCTCAGAGTAGGCAATGGAAGGCCAAGGAGAAGACCAAGTCTCTAGAAAAGCCAAAGACTTTAGCTTCGGACTAGAGATTCTAGTTCTACCAAAACCGGAAGTTTTGGTTTCGGATGGTTCTGTGCAGATCAGAGATTCTGCTTCTTTTTTCTTCTACAGGCGATGTGTACATGTCCGAGTTTGATGACGATGATCTCCTAGACTACGAGCCTACACCGCCTCGAGATGGTTCAGATATTAACACTATTTGTTTACCTCTTTTTGATTACTCTCTTGTAGAAGAAGAAGAGGTTATGGCACAGTTCTATTTTGAGCCGAAAAATGTATTTTTCAAGAAGCCCAAAGAATTGGATACCATTTCAAAACTCTCTACGTGAAAGGTCATATTAATGGTACACCGATCTCCCGTGTGCTTGTAGATGGAGGTGCTATTGTTAACCTAGTGTCATATTCTTTGTTTTAGAAGCTAGGTAATGCTAATGCCGAGTTCATCTTGACTCACATGACATTGAATGGTGCGGGAGGATGAGATCCTATCGAGGCTAAAGAGGTCGCTTCTATGGAGCTCGCCGTTGGGAGCAAGACTATGGTTACCGCTTTCTTCGTCGCTGATGTGCGAAGAGGTTATAGCTTGATTCTGAGACGTGACTGGATTCACGCTAACAAGTGTGTTCTCTTTACATTGCATCAATTCTTGATACAATGGGTTGGTGATGATGTAGAAGTTGTTCATACGGATGTATCGGCTTATGTTGCTATGGCTGATTCATATATGTTCACTGCAACATGATACTGTCAAGTGCCTAACTAGATTGGACTTGACGAATCAACTCAACCATATAATATAGTCACACCTCATTTCTGAGATGCTCTGTACAACACGTATCTGTCCCTGGATCAATAGCTGATACGTATAATACACAACAGAATGTATATCAAAAGCATACTTCGAATTTGAATAGTATACCTGAGTAAGAACCTTTAGTGACAACACAATAAGAATTTCTATAATCCAACACCGACTGGCCAGCTAAATGCGAAGCAAGTAGCGGAAATCCAAGGCCCAAAGTCAGACTTGAATAGCAGAACAAAACTTGACACGTTGCCTTCTTCTACGCAGTTCTCTTTATCTAAAATCACAAATGCAAACAGGTGAGTACATAAAGTACTCAGCAAGCTTTGACACTAAACATTGGTATAGATATAGATGCATATTTATTTGTAGCAAGAATGAAGCTATAGAGTTTGCTTTTCCACAAAGCCAGTTTTATGCAGGGTTCACTACAGAAGCTTTGCAAAAAGAGGTAAAAATATTTACTGTTCATATTTTAGTAGGTTGGTCCTGGGGGAGATGTTCATCAATCCCGTCAGTATCCAAATTTTAGTTGGGCTTTTCAGCACAAAGCCATAACAACCCATGCACACAGCCTACACTTTCCAAAAGTCGAGCACCTATACCCACTCACTCCAGCAAGGATAATATAGAGAGACTAATAAAAGAGAGCCCAAGCTATAGTGATCAATACCGTGGCAACGACCATTTCGGATGGATTATATACTCTGCAGAAGTTGTATACTGTACTCACAGGCTATGCACTCTTTAATGAGCAAGAGCAGAATAATGTTTAACTCAATCCTCTAAGCTCCCCACAGAATCCGCCGCAAGATGGTTCAGGGGCATCATCCATCGGGAGTTTCCAAGTCCTGACTACGCGATTTTTATACGTTCCTGAAGCCAGATCATAGGGCATTTCAAAAGCCCTCGTTTTCTCTTCGTCCGCTTTTCACCAGGACTTCAATATACCAGGTGCTATATCCATGGTTAATACGATCCCACGACGTGGGCAATTACTTATATCGAGCCGTACCGTTGGAGAACCCACGTCTTTTCCTGACCACTGGCGTCCTACTTGACCCCTTGGCGGCTCAATATGGCTTACTCAATGATTAAGCTAAGTCCTGCCCATAACAGATTCTGTGGTTGCACAAAATCACTAAGTTGAGGTCCTAAGAACCGGTCCTTATACAGCAGGTGATGACTTGTCCACAACAGGTGGACCAGAGCGAAGCTTAAACAGGTAACACCATCACCATTTGTGAGCCTCGCCCCCCATCCAAAAACACACATCTTCACCTAGCATATGTTGCACTTAACTCCATCACATTTTATTTTATCACAACACTAATCATATTTTAATGCCTTTTGTAAATAATATATTGGTATATGGTATCGCGATGCTTAGCATCGCAGAAGGGTCCCTAAGCATACTATATATCAAGCCAACTTTCCGTTCGTTAAAAAAATCTAATGACGGAAGACCTATGGTTAATAAAGGGGCGTCAACAACAGATAATCAAGGTAATATTCAATATTAATGATAGAAAGTAACCGACATTAATATAAATACATATAACAAGTAGGATTACTATCTACTTACATGTTATATATATAATATTATTCTATATCCGGACCAGTTTACACGTTAGAACTGCGTGGACGATGGAACCAGATTCGTAGCCTTGTCCGACGCGCCCCAACAAACATCCCAACAACCTAGCAGATCCAGCGCAATGATCCAAAACAGAAATGTAAACTCAACCATGTTTCTCGCAACAGTATATCCGTTCCCGGCCTGGCGACCACAACTTATTCTTCGTCTTCATCGATTTGCTTCACCTCAGAGCCCCGTAGCGCCGCCGTTCCAGACGCGACGCGATACACCGTGCCCGACATGCTGCACCGCCCCATCCCCGACAACTCGCCGCGCTGCCCCGCCTGTCGTCAACGCGCCGTGCCGCCTCGTCCCTGACAACGCGCCGCGCAGCCCCACGCCCGATGCGACGAGCCCCGCAGTCCTCGACACGCCGTGCCACCCTGTCCTCGACACGCCGTGCCTTCTCATCCCTGACGCGTCGTGCCACCCCGTCCCCGACGACGCGCCGCGCAGCCCCGTCCCGTCCTGCAGCCGGAGCGCCTGTGCCCCTGCGAAGGTCAGTAAACACGACATATTTTCTGTTCAGGCCACCCTTGTGGCCCTGTTGTTGCCTCCATCAGGTCAGATCTAGATTTGAAGCACTGCGTGTCCAATTGGGAAGCAAAGCCATAAACGCCAAACTTCTGTTGCAAACACCAGATTTTGTTTTGGCATCGTGTGCTCCCCTGATTCGTAGGGATTCAGTTCATCCGTCAGCCCATGATTTGTTCAATAGATCCTGGTTTTACAGCGCTCCACCGACGCCCCTCTTCCAGACTGGCAATTCTGACAGGCGATTCAACTGGGGGCAGCTCAATCTGAGGTGATCATCCGTGCTTGCTTTAACTCTTTTCTACTTGTATCCTTGTAACTGAATTGACTGAAAAAATTGTATCTTGCTTCGATTCTACTCTCCTGATGCAACTCTTTCCTCGGATCCTTGAGCAGCATCAGAACCAGATGGACATGGTGAAGGAACTGGGGGCGAGAAGCTGGTTTTTGAGGCCCCGCTGCTGCCTGCAGCTGACGAGGGAGGAGTACGTCGAGAACGCCGTCAGGTTCCTCTCCCACCCAAAGGTCAGGGACTCCCCTGTCGTCTACCGGCAATCCTTCGTCGAGAATAAGGGCCTCACTCCTGCCCAGGAGATCGACGTATTCCTCCGGCCAGCGAGTCCCTGTAAGATCAATCCCCTTCTCAGTCTGTTCCTCCCCTTCCAACGACTAACAACCTCATTGATGCCCGGCCCTTTCTTGCTTGCTGTTGTAGGATCTGCAACCCCAGTGCCATTGCTACAACTACTACCTCACTGCTGCCGGGTGAGACAAATTCTTCTCGCTTGCTCGATGATTTGTTGATTTCATTAAAAAGCTTAGGGGATGAATTGACTTTGTTTGCTTGCTCACAGGTAACAACAAGAATCCATCCACTGGACCACAAACTTACGCACCATTGCAGACGGCAACTGGCCATGTTGTTCTTCAGGCGCAGCCCAAGTTCTGCTGGGACCAAGCGTTCCTTGCTGCAGGGCTCTGAATAAGTCTATGACAGAACCCCTTCTTGCATCCCAAAAACGGAGTGGTTGATGCATAATCACCTTTTCTCTTCCAAAAATTGTCTCAATTTTCAATTGAGGCAATTTGTTTGTGTATTTCGATTGAAGTATTAAAATGGTCTGATATTCATTAATTTTTTTCCATCTAGTCTTAGTCATTCGCATGAGGGTGCCTATGGAATTCTCGTCTCAAAAGTGAATTCCTAGGTGACATGTGCCTCAGAATAACTTTCCCTCCCTTTGTTAACTTTAAGCAAGTCAAACTGACTTGAATCAGTATTCCGTATATTTTTTTCAATCGCATGTGTTATTGTTTTATTTGTACCAATTTTATAGTTATGTTTATTAATTCTCATGTTCATGTATATCAGGCAATTGACATACAACTGATGGTACTGATGGTGTTTTAGCAGTGTTTATTTCATGTCGCAGGTCTAATAGAAAGAAGTTAGCGAGGCCACCGGGTCGGGGTTGCAGAACCAAAGCTGCAGGTTGCAGGTGGAGGAGAACAGAGTGATGTCTTGCTGCTCTATAAAAGATCAATGCTGAAGAAGATAAATCAAGACGAAGAAACGATAAGCCACCCAAATTGTACTGATGGTTGTTTTCAGCCATTTGGAAAAATAGCAATCGCTTGATGATGATCTGGATGAGAGAGTAGGACGATGACTTAGGATGATCTGAC
>BCLF01000001.1:8035113-8070608 GCA_001602275.1 Zoysia japonica | reverse complement strand
CATGTATCAGATAGCTATTGATTTTCCATGGTATTTCAGTTTTGTCATTAAGTTGGTAGAAAAAAGGTTCCAGGAAGCAGCGCTAGTAGCAGCATTTGCCTGATGCTGGATGCACTATCGCGTCCGCTGCTTCCTGTTGCTAATTATACTACATATAATTGTAGTAATGATTAAACAAATAGTCAGCATCTAATCCTGAACCTGCCAACCATGCTAACGAAAAATAAAATCCACATACTACAGATAATTGATGTCAATTGGTCTTTGTATTGGTTACACCTTTCTGCTAAGCATGGTATTGCCATCAAATCCAGTGAGCCAAACCTGCATTTTAAAGAGAATCAAGGTGTTGCCATTTCATTCGTTATCTCACAGCTAGAAAGTTCGAGCAAGCACCACTCAAGAAAAAGTACATGTGATTAGCCACAGATCATAACTTGCATGTCGGATGAAGCCTGTAAAGGCATAAGTGAAACCAATGTACTGTAGATGAGAATACATCAACAACACCAACGCTATATTGTACAACAAACCTTAGCACATGCTGCTCTATTCTAGCTCATAATTCTTCGGTGTCAAATTGGAATTAGCATCACAATTTGCGCTTGCTGATGACTAGATTAGAACTTTAGATGATTTTTTTGGCAGCAACAAAAACATGAACACTTCACTTGCTCTGAGACAAAAACCAGTTGCAGAAGATATTGGCATTGACACACTCTGAAAGATAAGCATTCAATTTAAATACAGAAATAGCCCATGCCATGGATGAGGAAGTAAATGGACACTACGTCTGAAGCGGCAATTGAATGGCTTGGCTTCTGCTTTTTCATCCAGTTCTTGTTTGAACTTGCTAGCGGAAGTTAGATCATGGACACGACGTCATCCTCATGTCCACAAAATTCTACTGATTTTGCATGATGTTTGTTGCTCTTCATGGGTGATCGCCTCAACAGAATGGACAAAGACCCGCTGAAACCACGCTAGTAATCTGCCACGTTAGTTGTTGGCCGAACAACCTGAATCGTAATAGCCGCAGTCCTGTTAGCTTTCCGATTGTAACGGGCGATTCGTCCGGAGTATCGTGAAGCCATGCCAAACCATACAGTTAGTCACGCCCTGATTCAAGATCCCAAACGACCTGGCTATAGAATGCTTATTTTGTGTCTAGCTACAAATTAGTTGTGTCCTAAAGCTCGAGCAGATTATCCTATGCAGCTGTAGGGAAGTGATTTGTGGAGGCCGTTGAGGCGTGGTTAATGGCCAGCTTGGGGAACTGGTTCACGCACTATGTATGCGCGTCGTGCATCGGTTGGTGAGTCGTGCATGTAGGAATTAGTGGCAATGATCTGCATGCGTGTGTGGCCAGGTCGTGCGGCAAGACGTGTGGAGATGTTGAGTACCCGCCAAGGTGACGGTCATCTGCTTAATCCTTTGTAATTCAGTGTTTCAGTGAGTGTTAAGGAAAGTAGAAAAGTGCTTGGGCGCTGATGTGTTGTGCCGAACCCATTGCACGTGTTTCTGTTATTCCCCAGTGAGCTGCTTGTCTTATGCTCCGTGTGTGCATGTGTGCCCACGTGTGAAAGAGCGATCAGTGTGAGAACTGTAAGAGCTGGGACAACAAGGTGGTGACAAGTTGTGATTGTTCCCGTCTGTAGTGCGGTTATTACTATTTATTTATACAATTCCTATATGCAAGGATTTTCTAGTGATTAGGGTCTAACTATTTATTTTCTCTTTAAAGCTAGTCTATTAAAGTTAACAGGCGGCATGAGTAATGGTGCATGCTAATATAGGATGGGGTGTACATGCGTGCTACTTAATATCTACTTCCTAAAATATAGGTGATCCTAGTGATCAGTGACTATCTTACATGATTTTATCTTTGTAACAATCCTAGCGAGGTTAGCGAGGCACGGTACCAATGCATGCTAATGCAGGGTGCAATTCAAGCATGTGCCATTTGATATTTATTTAATTATAATATACATGAACCTTGAGTGATTAGAGATTAATTACCTTATGTCCTAATATGCAATGGCTCCTAACGATTAATAGCCAGTTACTTGATTTTTTCATTTATAACTAAACTACTATACCTAGCAGATGGCATCAACTGCGTGTTTGTGGGTGAAGGGCATAATTTGTCATAATAGTTACTTAATTTTACAATATGCAGTGGCTTCCCTAGTGATTAATGATCACTCACTCAATTTCCATCCTTTTAATTATACTAATAAGGTTAGCAAGTGTTTGTGCACTAATGCCGGCCTGTGTTATTTTATATGTCATCCAATTTTATTGCTCCAATAACTATGTGGGCGAGTTATTTTGGTGGCTTATACTGCAGATAGTGAAGTGCACAGTGTACCATATTAGCCACTTAATTTCTTCATATATGTAACTCGACATTCTAAAATATTAGCAATTAACTACTCAATTTATCTACATAATTAAACTATTAATTAAAGTCAACAAATGGCACGTGTACTAAGTACATACTAATGCCCAATGGAAACCACATTAACGTTGGGGTGCACAGAGCATGTTGTGTCATACTAATTATTTAACTCTATGTATCCATGCGTTACTAGTAATTTGCAAGTAATTATTTAACTTTCTAATATCACATAGCTGTGTCAGAGAAATTAAGAGCCATCAACTCTACTGTATCTTTGTAATTATATCACTTAAGCTAACGGTTGGTATATGTACTGATGCATGGAAATGCAAGATGAGATGCATATGCTTGCTAATTAATATTTACTTACTTCCTAATATGTGGGAAATCCTAGTGTTTAGCTACTTAACTACTCCCTCTGTCCCAAAAAAAGTCTATTTCTAGATTTGTTTGACTGTGCTTTGTTCTTTTTGATCAATGATTTTTAAAAACTTGGTACTCTTTATGAACACATAAATTACATATTATGAACTTATTTTTTATGGTGAATTTAAAAATATAAATTTTATGTTATTAAATTTTATCAAATTTATATAAATTTTTAGTCAAAGAGAAGAATAAAACACAGTCAATCAAACTCAGAAATAGACTTTTTATGGGATAGAGGTAGTATATGATTCTACTTTAAACTAGATTACATAGAGCTAATCATGGGTGTGCACTAAAGCAAGCTAACAGCATTCTTACTAGTATGAAACTATGCTAGGAACAGATCACAATAAAGGACTCGCAATAAAAGCCAGTAAACCTATAAATAGAATAAGCAATCAAACTCCATTAAAACTTACTATTAACAAAAACTAGCAAGGTTGGAGATTTGCTGAGGTTTGGATGATCTGATGAGGTGGAGCTCAAGTAACTGGATATGGACAGTGGCCAGCTGCGGTTGGACAGGTGGTGAGCAGGAAGGCGGCAGGCCATGGTGGGTGGCAAAAGGTGATGGCAGCGGGCAGCTACATGTTTCTTTTATTTTTTTTAATAGGGTCACTTATTTTTCCTAGGAATCCATCTTGTATGGAAAGACTATTTCCCTGTGGCCTTTCTGGGAAACCGTGGGGCACAGCTCCTTTCCCGTCAACTATTTCCTAGAAAACTTTCCTAGGGCATTTCTTTGGGAAAAAATTTCCCTAGGGCTTTAGCTTTTTCTAGTAATTTTTGGCCTAGGGAAATATGTTGATTCTAGTAGTGTTGAAAAAAAATCTTGCTGCTCGTCATGATGATTCATGGGTATTTGATACTGGATCCATGATTCATACTTGCAAATTGTTGAGGGGCTTAAAGGGAGAAGGAAGTGTGCAAGGGGTCAGGAGGACGCTCATGTCCGCAATGGTGTGAAGGTTGCTGCATTGACCATCGGGACGTTGACTTATCTAATTCATTACCAGCAGGACTACTTTTAGAATTGAATATGTGTTATTACATTCCAGCCTTAGGCAAAAACAATATATCCTCCTCATGTTTGGGGGAAGATAATGGTTATGCGGTCATAATAAGGAACGCTTGTTTCTATATTTATTTTAATAACATTATCTATGCTAATTATCCATTAGTGAATAGATTATATTATCTTGATTTAGCGAATAAGCAAATATAACAATGATGTGAAGAGGCTCCGCCCTAATGATTCGAATCGTACCTACACCTGGCATTGTTGTTGAGGTCATTTATGGTCATATAAACGATGTAACAGCCCAGGTCTAAATACGGCTCATGCCCTACGCACACGCTGCGTGGGTCACACCTACACAGCAACCCGTTTACACTTTCGTCCTCGCTTCGCGTAAAAGAGTTAATCTGAGGTTACTGTGCTTTGAATCCTTAGCTATTTAAGTTGGCCCATCCCTCTTTGAACTAGCAAGGTAAAACTAATCTCATAGTTTTTTCTCCACCACAAGCCATAGGAGTTGAGTCTCTTCCCATGGGCCTCACAAATGAGAGACACGTGGAGAACTCCATAAGCATGGACTTCTACACTCATTCTATTTTGAATCATTTGACACATGCCAATATTGTTTGCTTGGAAAATTGACTAAGGTGCCTTTCACCGTCCTAATGAGAGGGCTAATGAACTATTGGCCCTTGTACATACATATGTATGCGGATCAATGAGCTGGATGACCAGAGGAAGATTTCAGTACTTCATTACTTTTACTTATAACTTTAGTAGATATGGTTATGTCTACTTAATGAAACATAAATCTAAATCTTTTGAAAGGTTCAAAGAATTTTAGAATGCCATCTAATAAGCTTTCTCATAAGTCTGACAAATGTTTATTTGTGGGATATCCTAAGGAAATCAAAAGATATTATTTCAATAACCAGGAAGAGCACGATGTATTTGTCGTTCAAAATGGTATCTTTCTAGAGAAAGACATTGTCCAAACAATGGCAATTGGGAGGATGGTGCAACTTGAAAAAAAATTCAGGAAACACCAGAAAATGTTTCTTCTCTGTTGAATCTTAGATGGAATAGGGTCTACAATATATAGTACAGTCTATTGTTGAGACACCAGCCACACATAGGTCTGAGCTGGCACGTCGCGCAACAGAGAAGTTCATGGTCCTAACACAAGGCAGTACGACATATTATTGTTGGACGATTATGAGCCAAAGACATACACAGAAGCAATGGGACTAGAATCTGAGAAATGGCTTGGAGTATGATATCCGAGTCAGAATCTATGAGAGACCGATCAAGTTCAGAACATGATGAATCTACCCAATGGTGTAAAAACCATTGAGTATGTAAGAATCAAGTGACCGAGAAGAGGGGTTGAATTGGGTACTTAATTATTCTAATTTTTCTACCACACACTACCAACTAGGGAGCTAGCACTCAATTCTTTGCATACTAGTGATAAGATACCACTCAAAGAACAACCTAATATACTATAGGCTATCTACGAAGAACACAAGAACTAGGTTAAGGATAAACAAGAACAACAACCTAGTCTAGAGAGATAAAGCAAGGACGGGGCTAGGAGCTAGTTAGACAAGATAGCAAATAAAGTAAACTAGCTAGAGAGCAAGCAAGGCACCAAGAAGTTAACTCCTACATATGCTAGTTATGATACGAAAGCAAACAAACAAAACACACTAGCATGAGAGCCACCATGAGTTAATTAGAAGCAACTTATCAATACTACTTGCATGAATAAAAGAGCTGAAAGTAAAAGACAAGTAGTAAAGAGAGAAAAGAGGCTCAAGGTTTTTTCTTGGGGTCTCGGAAGGATGACGCTTTTCTCTACTCCTCGTTAGGCCACTCCTGTCAGAGTATCGGTCCCTCCTGTTGTTTTCGAAACGGTGGTCTCTAGGGCACGCTTCACTCTTGCAGTGAAGTCACCGACGATCCTTGGTAAGCTAATTTCTCTCATGATTCCTTAATTGTCTAGAGCTATGAGCAATCTCCATCCAACATCAACACACAACCGAGACCAATACAAGGAGCACCGTAGACATGTAAATTACTTGTCCCCCTCAAGCAAGGCCAAAATTAAAGCATTCACCAATTTATCCTTCAAGGTCTAAAAATTGACATCACAATCATTGCTCTAGAGTCTAGGCGAGGAACATACCCCTCTGTGAGTCTAGTCATTGGTTTTTGTTGCAAGACTAAAAAAATGCAACATAAAATGCGAAAAATAGCCAACCTAATAAAGTACAAATCTAAGCAATGTTTGAGGGCCTCTTCCACTTGACCAAAAAACAATGTTCTTAGGTCAATTGAAATGCCATTTTAGTTGCTCGTATGACCAAGGAAAGCCACTTCAGATAGTCAAAATACACACTTCTTCAATTTACCATAATATTGATTCTCTCAAAGCATTTAAAACTGGAGTAAGAGGTCACTCAATCTTTTTTAGACTCGGAGTAAAACAAAATATAATCAAGGAAAGCAACGAAAAGCCATCCTCATCCATCTGATTGAAGTTATTTGACACGAGCCTTATGGATAGGTTGCATAGTAAGAACACATTTTCCTTAAGAACCTTAACCTCGGGTGGAATAGGTGGAATACCTAATTTACGGAGTATAGCTGAGCAGGAAACACATCAAGATAGTAACACATCACTCGGATGTCATGTACTTGCAAAGCAGCCTCAGTATCATCAGCCATATAAAAAAAAATCATACAACGAACTGGGAAATATCAAATACATTCAAGCAAGAGAGGACTTCATGGCATATCTAACAAAGATTGTCACTCTAACCGAAAGTGCTTGCAAAGACACTCTAGAAACACCAGATAGCACCTTGTTATTGAGAAATACAATTCCTCACAAGAATGATGTCCAAAACCTTAAAAACCCTCATAAAGAACTACTAAAGTGATGCCATAACAGTTTACAAAAATATCAAAGCTCTCTCATAAACTTTTTTTTTACTAAGCATTACTCCAATTGACCAGAATGGCAACTATCATTACCCTAAAGACTCGCACTGACATAGCATTTGCTCTTTCAATTACACTAGTTTCTGCATTCAAGTGAAGTCCAAGAATGCCAACTAACAAGGGTCTATGCCATTGTTTCATGTTTTTGAAGAAAACAAATTGCATTAACCATGACAGGTTCTCAAAGTTTACACTATGAACCTACCACCACCACCGCCACAAGATCTAATTTATCCTAGTGGCTCCACAATAGGTGACTATACGGTATAATCTTCACAAATATATTGTTTGCTTCGCATAAGAAAAATAAATTATTCATTTGTATAATTAAGGGAATAAGTGGTACAATCCCACTATTAAATCATGCAGATCATTAAGTAAAACACTTAGGTCTAGAAGGTAGCCTTTAAGGCCACTAAAATGCATAGACTAGACAAACAAGGCAACAAAGCCATTTCAGATTATACTTTTAGCACGCAAACAAACATCAAGCAAAACAACAGGTGTAAGCATCAAGGTTTAGGAAGGTAACAATCAACTAATCCTTAGCAACAGGTTATTAACATCTTTAGGAAGTTATCTGAACTCCACTTATATTTTTCTAGCTAGCAAGAAAAGATGGGATTGATCTTCATGGAAAGATCCTATCTCAGACTAAGGTTGAGCTGAGAGATTATTACTAATGTCACAGTTTATAGGACAAGGCACTCAATGACCCACCAATCTGATATTCAAAAGACAAACAATTTCAACATACAATATGGTGGCCAATCCATCTGTCATTTAACTATTTCCTTTGAATATAGATAGTTGGGCCAGCCTAACACTGGAATCTCACTTAGCAAAGTAGAGAAGGCATTGTGGGGGGCCTCCCGTCAACCCATCTGCAAAGCTATACAATACTCTACGAGGTTTCAAACTTCTTGTCTCACATAGATCAAAGCTACAAAAACCTCTGCTCTTCAACCAAAGGTTGTATCCTAGATAAACATAATTAAATATAGATACAAGATAAACAATGCAGTAAATGAAACATACAGAAAGAAAACCCAATTCCCATTCTACAAGTGCAAGTGTGTCAAGTTTTGTAGTGAGTCAAATTTTAATAAACATAATTTGCCAAGCACCTAAAAACCTAGGCTCAGATTACCAATTGTAACACCCCAGAATGTCACTAAGGCCACAAAAAAACGATACGCTGCAGGAAAATTTTGACATCTTCTTTCAATTTATAAGCATTGCTGAAGCAAAGTCATAGGTGAATTAGTTAATAAAAGCAACTTATCAAAGTGTCTTGTTGCAACCATGGAATAAGTTCAGTATCTGAATCTATGCAAAGTTTCTCAAGATTAATTAAAGCTAACTTGATCAAGTGACTAAAACATTAGGATAATTAAAAAAATTGTGATGTGCAGCTACTCCCTTCCCTTCCTACTAATCATCAAGTACCTCGAGAGAATAATGCAAGGATGAGATGAAACAACTCAGCAAGTAAATTGGTTTTTTTTCGAAAATGCAGGAGAGCTGCGCATCTTTGTATTAGAAGAAGGTAATGATCCCCGAAACAAACATCACCACCTCAGCCGGGGACCAAGTCTGAGGTGAGGTTAACAACCTGAAACACAAACAGAAACACACAACCCGACCAAAACACGACCACCTTAGCCTAAGACCAGCAACTGCTGGAGACTAAGAGCTTGAAGCTTTTTAGCCCTAGCTAGGCACCACACTCTGTATTCATCTGTGAAGGCTCTCAGAACCGCAGTGATGGAAGGAGAAGCTCCTTGTTTTGACAGACTCTTAAAACCACATGTTAATTAAAACAACACTTTGAAAGGTATCCATACAATAGCATGAGTAATATTGCAGCATAGTGAAAAGAATAAAATCGTAGATACATCATAGCCAATATTTTCTCCACAAACTTCCATAAATACAAATAAAATCAACTTCCATGAACGCATATCAATGTAAATAAGATCAATTTCACTTCTATCAAAGCAAAGAAATGCCAATAACTTTACTTCAATCAATGCATATGAATGCAAATAACTTCACTTCAATCAATGAATAATGATGCAAATAACTTCACTTCAGTAAATGCATATGAATCCAAGTAACTTCACTTCAATCAATGTATATGAATGCAATGCATATCCACTTTTACATCGCACCCCACCTTGGGAATGTACGTTGTGTAATGGTACAGTCGTAACCATAGTTTAACGACAAACTTCATACGCAATGCATAGCAATGCAATGATACTGACATGCCACATTATAAATGCAATGGCTTGACAACTTCAACTTCAATTACAACATGGGTATGATAACATACGACAAAAACATAGGTATCACATGATGCGTATGCAGCAAGGCATAAATAAAATTTGAATGGTCATAATTTTCACAACTTAATTATGTTAGTATGATTATGAAGATTAAAGCGTAGGTGATAAAAATAACAAGTCAAAACAGTAGCAAACCACCGCTACATTGACTTACCACTTTATCGAAGAAGATCAAAAGTGCTATGGATGACCCAAGCACTACCACCTGTTTTACAATATGCAACTTAGTATGTTAACTCCATCAAACTTACATGAGATAAAAACACGTTATTACACCGCAAACCGACAATGGCAAAAGCGTCAACCATATCATATTGGTAAATAGCAGCAGTGCTGCTACTCTTTTTCATAACTTTAAATGCACAATAGATATGCCAGCAAGTAAATCTCTATAAGAGACTAGACTCAATATTCTACCACTTTTGTATTATAAAAATTAATTTAATGTTTGCAATTTATAATATTGCCCAGCATCTGACATTGTCTCGTGTCAGCAGCTACCTCTCTGACTTAAAAGTTTAATATATGTTAATCAATCAAGCAAAATTCAGGGTCTAGAGATTCCTTGGAAAGACCACTAAACGTACTACCAGTACTTTCCACAGTGACATCGACAGATTTGGCCTCTAATGTATTTTAAAACGGCACTCAAAACTGTGCAGTTTCAGAAATTTCAGAACTGAACTACACCATTCATATATCCATAATCCCAACAATACACAATAAAAAGTTGCAAATAAACACTCTGTACAAGGCTTTGGAAATTCTCTACAACTTTTCTCCATTGTTCCCAGGCAGATTTGGCTTCTAGGGTATACTAAAAGGCCCCATAAAACAAAAGGTCGCCACTGAAACTCCTGTCTGACAGAAACAGACAGTAATGTTCAAAACCTCGTAACTTCTGTTTTATTGAACGGAAAAATAGAAATAAATATTTGTTGGAAAGATCTCATAGTAATCTACAACTTCCATTATTAATAGAGTTTCGAATTCGCATCCTAAGGCATCCAAAACTGGGTTCGATCTGCTGCAGCGCAAACTGAAAAAACAGCCCAAAACTGTTACGTCCAGTTTCAATCCAATGAGTATATCGTCACTTTCAACATGGAAAAAATATGAGTAAACAGCAAAGACCACCTAGGAAAAATTTTCCGGTAGAAAAAAAATTTCGGAGGTTGCCGATAAACCCAAAATTCCCGAAATTTCGGATTCAAATTCAAAAAATTTAATTTTTTTAAAAAACATTGACAGAATTTTTGTAAAAAATGTCTCAGAACAATTAGACATCAAAACTGTATATAAATTGAACAAAAAAGACAAATATATCAGAAGGTTATAGGAATATAGACAGGTTCAAGTTTAGTATAAGAAACTAAACATCACTAGAGTCCAGAATGTTAAAAGTTTTGCAACCAGCAGGTCCAACACAAAATACAGGCATCCTGGTTACAGTGAGAATAATTGTGAATCATAGTGCAGCCTAATGAGCTTCATCAAAAGTTCAATTCCAGGAAACTCACTTTCTAGCTATGATCACACCAAAATATATACTAGTTAGTGCTACTACCTGAAGGTCAGATCACTGCCTTTTGCAGTTCTATAGATTGAGTTGAGACTAATCACAAAATACCCATACTCAAATCATGAGACTAATCACAAAATATACATAGTCAAACCATGAGACTAATCACAAAAGACATAGTCAAAAGGGCACATCAGCCACATCTTCAACAAGTCTTGAATCACTGCAAATATTCACATGTGAAATGTTCAAAATTTGGCCAAGAAATCAAAACAAAGATTCACATACAAAATAGGAGCAAGACCTGAAGCTCATAGATGCTTTTGAGGTTAGTTGGCCTCTTCTTCCTAGTTGACCTTCGACGGAGAGAACTTTGTTTCCCAACACCTACATTGCTAATATTAGACTGCCTATCTTACCATATTACATTTTACCATATAACAGCCTAGTAACAAATGTCACAAATAAGCTCAGTTTTAAAATAAACAGCAATGAAAGAAAAAAATAAGTTGTAATAATATTGACAGCCATTAGAACCACTATAACCAACACTCCTAATCTACCTACAGCACCTTTGGAACCACTGCAGCCAGCTCCAACATCACCATGGACGTCACCAATGACAGCATCGACACCTTTGCAACAATCAAAGTTAAGGAACTAAAATTACACTGTCAATAAATCATAGCTAAAGCTAATTTAAACTCACCATCATCTTCATTATCAGAGCTGCTCTCCTCTGAATCTGCATACACTGGACTACTAGGTGGAGACGAATCTGAGCCATTATCATCTATAAAATCTTCTTCATCCTCATCTGATCCGTTCCTTTTTCTCTTACCTCCCTTTCCTCTAAAAGAAAGCTTTCTTTTAAATGCAGCGACCTCTTCTTCCTCCATCTGTAACTCGTCAATGAGAAAAGAACCAGGTGCAGTCCAATCATCGTCCCCATCATCATATTCATCAAGAATTGGCGTAGACCCACTCATAGAGCTGCAAAGCCACTCTATTATTGGGTTGCCTTCGTCATACAAAGCAACATCCATCATCATGGTACAAACATCTGTATGATTCTCTTGATGTCTCTGAAAATCAGCTTCAAATTGTTGAATGCATAGCTCGAGGTTATAGTGCACATAAACCAACTTGTGCAACTTCTCGTATCCAATCCGATTTCTTAGCTTGGTATGAACCAAAGCAAAGGTACTTCAATTCCGCTCACACCCACTAGATGACAAGCATTGTGAAACGATGCGCTTTGCAAGTTTTTGAAGTTCTTTACACTGTCCTCCATATGAAGTCCACCAGTCAGCTGCAATGAATGAAAGAAAAACATCAGGACAGAATATACACTACAAAGACTAACATCAGGACAGAATTTTTGAATGCTTAGCTTGAGGTTTTACTGATTTTTTTAGTAACCATGTAGGTACCTGCACTCATACTGCCACGAAGTGCTGAAAATCGAGCCTCCGGTGTTCCAAATAATCCTTTTTTTTGTTGAAGAACATAAATTGGTCAATTGCAGCTGATGCCTCCATAGGTGTGCGTTCAAGTCTCTTAAGTGCAAGTGTTGCAGCCAATTGAGCACTTGTATGTTGTGCAAATTTTGACCTATATAGGCCCTCTGGATCAAGTGCAGCAGCTAGGAGGAAATAAATTCAAAACATCAAAAACAGAACACATGGCAAAAAACATAACTTGTGAAGAAATAAATTTTGTACCTGCTAACATAAGAGTCTCATTAAGAAGATATTTAGTTCTTCTACTGATAACTTCCATAAACCTATTTAGGAAGGATCTTGTAGCACGATCATCATGCTTTAGTTTACCATGTATTTCATCTTGTGCACGTAGCATCCTTGGCAAAAATCCGGATAAAGTACCATTTTTCTGCTGATCAGCATAGTGAAGCACAGAGTAGATTAGAGTGACTGCTTTCAACACCAACTCCATCTTATCCCACCAAAGTCTATTCATCATGCAATCAGTAGTGAACATACAGTTATTATCATTTTCCGGTTGTTATTTTTCCACTCACTAGAAATCATCCATGCCTGAAATTTATCCTTTCTTTCTCAAAAGCTCTGCAAGAACATAAAAACTGTACCAAACCTAGTGGCATTCCATCGAATCAACTCTCCACCTATCTTCTCTCTCATCATAGCATGAAGCCTACAAAGATAGAAAGGAGATGAGTGTATTTATTACAATCATATTGAAGAGATGACAGTATAAAAAGATGGGAGAGTAACCTGTTATGGTTGTAGAAGAATCTATAGATTCTCTTTGCATTGTCCACTACTTCTGCAACCTCATCAAAATGCCCAATATCCTTCAGCATCAAATTGATAGTATGAGCTGCACATGGCTGCCAAGTGATATGTGGAAACTCATCAGTAAGTTGCTTGCATGCTTTTTTGTAGTTGGAACCATTATCCGTAATAAGTTGCACTACATACTCCTCCCCAATCTCCTCAACAATCACTTCTCTTATACAACTACGGATAAAAGTCTGCATTTTGGACACGACCAGTTGCATTTACAGACTTGTGAAAGAACATATGTCCATTGCAAAATACCATGAAGTTAATAATGCACATCATGGTGGGTTCAGTCCATGAATCACACATAATGGTAACTCCAAATTGAGCCCAATTTCTCTTGAACTCAGCCACGTGGGCTTGCAAGTCATCATAGTTCATATCTAGATATGAACCATCTATTTCTCTTCCCCATGGAATTGCCACTTCACCAAGTTGTTGAGCTAATTTTATAGCTGCTCGAAAGTATGGGCAATCTGCTTTCTTTCCAGGTATGTCATTGGCATGAAACCACTTTGACAAAGCTTTCCCAAGTCTTTCTTTAGCATCTCCTTGCAGCATAATATCTACCCTAGGCTGTGATGGTGACACACTATGTGCCAAATCTATATCAAAGGGAGATTTTGAAACACTTGGACTGCGATAAAACTTATCTATTTTAGCTTGATTACCAGAACAACTTCCACTTCCACTTGCCTTACCAATAGGCGGTGAGCTGCCACTTTCCCTACTGAAAGGTGTTGAGCTGCAACCTTTGAAGCCAATATCCCTTTGTGATTCTTTTATTGCCATCCGGATGTGCCCTGCTTCATCAGGAGGCACATTAGCCCTTCTAGCTGTCCCATATGTTTCATCTATAATAACCTTTTTAACATAGAGACGATGCTCGCTTATATCCATCTTCTTTCTTCGTTTTGAAGCCACTAAGTTCAACATTGCATCCCGAACATTACATGGTACATTTGAGCATGCCACTACATCTCTACATATTTCAGCCAAATGATTACTTAAACGGGTGGCACCACCACTATCCCTTGCAACAGAGCAATAGCCACATTTGAATCCATTAGCTTTCCACCTCTGACCATGGCTCCATGGTTTTTCAATAGCACCTCGTAGTTGTACATTAGTCCCTGAAATTCAACAGAATGATTGTCCTGATTTAGCAAAGAGAATTGCCCTAATCCTGCAATTTAACATGGCTAATACATGATCTACCTATAAATTTTTGATTTAGTGGATATACTGACCTGATTTAGTAACAACCGTTGTAGATGTTGTCCTGTTGTTAACACCGCTAGACAAACGAGAACTACCGCCGGCATTTTCCATCGCTAGCCTAGAACTTCAGCACCCTTACTCAGTACCTGCACTCATTTGACACAAAGAATACAGTGGGTAAACCTTGGTATATATGCTGATAACTTTGTATTTGCTGTTCAGAAGGAAAAGCCTTACAAACAAACTGAAAAAAATGAAAAAATAAAATGCCAAGTGTAGTCACGTACTAAAAGAAGTGACAAGATAAAATGCTCAATGGAGACAGCAACTATTATCAACTATCAATCAGCAGTCGTTATCAATTAATCTGTCTTGCCAACAATGAGAAAGAAGAAGAAAGGAACAGCAACTACTTGCCTTTGCCTCCTAGTGCCTTTCTGGCTCTGAGCCAAGCAAGGATGTTGTAGTAACTCTCTGCGTCCACGCCCCTGCAAGCCTCCGTCGTCTAGGCCAGCACCCGTCCACGCCGGAGCAGTCAGCGCCGCCAGGCCCGCGCTGCTCAGCGCCATGCGTGGCCGCGCAGACGGGACAAGGGCGGCGTCGGGATGAGGAGCTGGCGGCGTGGACTCGCGGCAGGAATGCACGGGAGAGAGCCTGGGCGGCGGCGGGAGAGCTGGGCGGCAGCGGGCAGGTCTGTAGGAGAGTGAGGAATGAATGAAAATGTGTCGATTTAGGGATTTCGGGGGCAGGTAAAGGCTTCTACGCGGGAAATTTGGGCCTCCGGCGCTTTGGCGCACGTGGCTGGGCGTGCGGCCTAAATTTGTGTGAAATTTTTTGACCGACATGAAAATTTATCGAGATCCACCGACAAAAGCAAAATTCCCGAAATTTCGCCGAAATATCGGCGAAATTTTTTTCCTAGAAGACCAATACCTCGTCCAAGGCACCAAGCCACCCCCCCCCCCCCTTCCCTTCAATTCCCTTTCCTTCCTCCGGTGAACTCCCAGCTCATGTTTTCTTTCACATGAGAAGCAGCAGCAGCCAGTTGTTTTCCTTGCCTCCTCTCTCCCAATCAGCGGCGGCAGGGATGCTAGCAGCAAGGCAGCGGCAACAGCAAAGCAGCAGCAGCACCAGCAGGGGGTGATGGCGTGCTGTTGATACAGTGTGGGAACGTGGCGGCGTGGATGAGATTTCTTTTCCCTTTTCTCACGAGCTGGCTGGTTAGGGTTGAGTTTATTATCCAATGTTTTATCCTGGTTTGGGCTCTAAGATGGGCTGTTGTTGCTTTTTTTTTAATCATTACAAGTATACATGGAATTTTGCTGGCAATGGATGGTAAATGCACTACTACAATCAATAAGTTTCTCTAAGAACAATAATCCTAGGGAAAGGCTGAAAAATCTTAGGGACAATATTTCTCTAGAAAATATCATAGCGAAAGATTCCTAAAGAAAAAGTCGACGGGAAACAAGTAGTGCCCTACGATTCAACGGTGAAAACCATAGGGAAAGAAATGTTCCCTACGAAATGGATTCCTATGGAACGTGAGTGGGACCGGTTAAAAAAAATAATTGGCACACATGCCCACTGCCAGCGTGGATCGCCTGCCATCACGCCGCTGCCGCCTGTGCTCCCGAGCCGTCGTGCCGTCGTTGCTGCCCGTGGCTTGCCGGCCACCACCGCCACTACCTTCTATGATGTCGCCCCATCGCCGTCACTGCCTGCCATGCCCGGCAATCGCCGTCGCTGCCTGCTATGACCTGTTGCCGCTGCCGCATGCTACCACTCGTCGGCGCCGCAGCTCGCCGCCAAGCCGCGGTGCCGCTGCAGCCCCGATGCAGGGCCGCCCGTCGCAGCTTAGTCCACCGCAGCATGCCGTGCTGTCCGCTGCAGCTCAACGCCTGCCGCTCGACGTCGATGAGAGATGGCACACTGCCGGCCGCCTGCCCGCCTGCCGTCGTTCCTGCGCTGCCCCAGCCGCTGTGGTTCCTTCGCCGCCTCAGGTCGCCTTGCGCCGCCGCCGCAAGCCGTCGTAGTTCTTGCGCCGCTCGTCGCTGTCCTGATCCTGCGCCCGCCCGCCGCTGATGTCCTGCACCACCCGTGCCCGCCCGCTGCCTGCCGCCGCTCATGCGCTTGCCCCGGCCACCTTGGTTCCTTCACCGGCTCAGGTCGCCGTGTGCCGCCCGCCTGTCGTCCTGGTCCTGCGCCCGCTGCCTGAGGTAGCCCGTCGCTGACCCCACCGCTGGTCTACCACAGCGCCGCCCGCTGGACTGCTGCTATCACCTGCAGGCAGAGGAGAGAAGAGAGGTGTGATATAAAAAAGGAAGACTGGGGAGAGATTGGTAAAGGGATAAAATATTGAAATCCACCGGCAGGATACCAATTTCCCTACGAAACTAGAATTCTGTAGGGAAAGGAGTCAATTTCCCTAGGAAGCAAATTGAATCGTAGGGAAAGATTATGTTTCCTACGAATTTTAAACTAACTCTAGGGAAACGCTCTTTCCCTAGAACACAGCAGAAAACCCTATGGAAATCAAAAAAATTCCTAGGGAAACCGGTTGATTCTAGTAGTGATGTAAGGACAGTGAGAAGGCTCAGTTTGACATGGAGCATTTGGGTATAAGAAAGGATCAGCATCCTGTGGTCCAGAATAGAAAGTATATATTGCCATCAGCATTCTACAATTTAGGGAAGGATGAGAAGACAATTATATGTAAGTTTTTAGAAGGAATGAAGATGCTTGATGATGTACGTAGTTCTCAATCTTCCGTCAGATTGTGGTAACTCTCGATTTGGTGGAGATGCAACACACAATCGATCCGGCTTCAAATCAACATGATTCGAACTTCGCAATCGCAGCACCACTTCTCCTATGGTTATCAACTATGCAACATAGATTGACCTTGCCAAGAAGGTTAATCTTAGCATGCGAATCGAAGAACACAAGTAAGAACAAAGAAAAACGCAACTCAATTGCAAAATCTAAATTAAACTCTTGAAGTTAGAATCCAACATATCGTCTAACGGCGAAACTATCTGGTAATGGACTAAACTAAGCAAAACCTAAGTCTAATGATGGTAGCTATTATTTATATAGAGATTAGGGTATTCTTAGAAAGCAAACTCTAGTGCTAATGGGCCTAGGAAAGATACACAGCCTAAAGACCAAGATGGTGCCACACCACCTTGACAGATTCTAAACATCATATTGTTTCACTGATTCTTGGATATCTAGGAAGTATTTTGTAACAATATTAGATCTATTGGAAAGCTTATCTCTTTAGCTTTTCATCTATATCTAGAACGTCCAAAACGGAGTTTGTATGCCATCTGGGCATCTATTTTAGTGCAGGCTGCTTATGAAGTCAGACTCCAACTCAAATCCGAGTTAGATTCAAACTCCTTTTGGAATTGAACGTCCTTCCTTGTCTGGTGCATCTCCAAGTTGTTCTTCAACTTCCTTTGCTCCTCTCCAATGTCTCTAATCTTTATACTGTCGTTATGTAGCTATCTATTCTCAAAGGAAGGAAAATGTGTGTTTAGGAACGAGTTTATTTCTAATTTTAACTGTTGTGCACGAGTTTTATCAATACTAATTTGAGTAGGATTGTGTGTATGTAAAGGAGTGATGTCCTAATCATCCTCCCCTTCTTGTTCTCGACTCAAGTTTATAGTCGGGACCCCAACTCCACATGCCCTGCAACAAGCATAAAAAGGTGGAGGCCACGGAGGTGGTTGAATGCAATCAGTTGATGGTTCAAAGATTTGGACTATCACCCACCGCATTTTATTTTACTCACACCATCAAACTCATTTTGACGCATTTCATAAACATTTGGAGTATGGTGTGGTGATGCATTGCATCACACCTGGGCTCCTAAGCAAATTTAATATAAAGGCAACTCTTCGTTCATTAAATGATTTAATGATGGTATTCCTAGGTTTAACACGGTAACGATATCAACCAGTTAACAAGGTAGTATTTATATTTAGTGAAAGCAGGTAACTGATATTAATATAAATACGTAATAACAAGTAGGGAATTAACTACACAACCTTTTAACATAGGTTAAAAAAATGCAAGCATTTAGGCCATATAGGTGCATAAGCAAAACATAGGATTAATATGACTAAGGACTTAGAGCTTGCTTGCAATGTGTCTTCATGCTCCTCTTCATATTCTAGCTAGGCGTCGGCCTCCTCGCCTCCCAGCTCCTCGTCGACTACACACAAGAAATGAATAAAGTAAATCTACCACGGAGAAAACCTAAGAATTTAAATAAAACCAAGACAAACAAGTAGATCATAGAATTGGATGTTTTCAAGTGGTAGGACTCAGAAAGACGATTCCAACTGTATATAAAGATCATGGCAATCGGAAGTGGTATGTGAAAATAATGATAAAAATAAGGTGTAGGGGCCTTTGTGTAAATATTCTATCATTAGTGAAGCCTTTATAATTTTGTAAATTTATGAGCTTGTCTGGGCAAGATTATTGTTTCTAGGGGTGTATCTATAAAATGGCCATGTTTCTGGGATTGTTTTAGGAATTTTATTTGGGCTGAAAAAGGCATGGGAATAAATTTATGTGTGCATGAACTGGTGGGCCGTAGCATTTTGCGCTTTGCGACTGGCAAGAGGCGCCAGTGTGCTGTGCGGGTTCACCGGTGTGGTCCCGTGAACCTTGGACTCGGTCCACGGGTCCATGTGTCCGCGATCCACATGGAACGGGTGCAGGGAAGGTGAGTGAGTGCTTGGTGCAGTGGACCGTGTCCACGTACGTGCAGCCGTGGGCGTGTGTGTGCGTGGCTGCCAGGTGGGCCTCAGGTTCCACTGGCCAAAGAGCCAGTGCACGGCGGCGCGCGCGCCGAAGTGCGGCTTGCCGGCGCGGTGGTAGTCTGTCTAGGATCTCGCTGGTGTCGGCCGGTGGTCGTGCGAAAAGGGCGGCCGATGCTCCTGGCAGTGTACCCGGACGCGTGAAGGGGTTGTCCTTGCCGGCGGTTAGCCCGAGCAGCCAAGACGGCGCGCCGGAGGCAGCCACGGTGGCGGCGCCAGTCCAGCTCACGCTGGGGGCATCCCGGGTCATGTTGGATTGCTATGTGAGCTACGAACGGGTGCTTAGAGTGTGTACGTGCAGTTTGTCTGGTCGGCGGGGCTGTGACGGCGGCCGCCGACGTGATCGAGCGGCCGCGCACAGCAGCGCTTAGCGTGGGGCTCTGTCAAAAGGGGAGCGGCCGTGCCGCTGTGCGTAAAGTGTAGAGGGGGTGGTGGCAGTGCTGTGGGTGCTGCCAAACCAGCAAATCGGTGGTCGGCGGTGAGAAATCGCAACGAGGTGGCGCTCGCTGGAGTTGGAAAAGAAAACGGAATTGACGGTGAGGAAGGAAGGGAGGTGACCTTGGGTGCGCGGGCGAGCGAGCGGTGAGTGCGAGGGAGAGCTTGGGGTTCTATTTATAGGTGGAGGGGCTCGGTTCCTCGCGGCGCGCACCGGTTGGTGGTTGACGGAGTAAATTCGGGTCTTTACTCTGCTGGGCGCGTGTCCGGTGCGGTCGGGCGGCGTGGTGAACGCGAGGCGGCGTGACACTGTCGCCGACAGCACGGGTGCCAATGTGTGAGGCGTAACAGCCACGTCGGGTGGTCGGAGACGCGGCGATGGTGATAGCAGGATTCAGTCGGGGGCCGGCAAGCCGGTTATTCAACCGCATATGCAGTTTGTCGAGCGCGCGGGGAGTTAATGCAGGGCTGGCACTGCAGCATGGCATAGTGCATGCACGCACGGCCGGTTGGCCGGGCGTGGACCACGGTCGGCGGCGGCAGCACGGGAAAGAAGAAGCTCGGTTGGGCTGAGGGAAGTGGAGGGGAGGCGAGGCACCCCATGCGGGGTTGAGGAGGGGAAAAAGAGAAGTGGGCCGTGGTGAGTTGGGCCAGAGGGGGATTGATCCGACCCACTAGTGAAATTTTGAATTTTGGAAGGAATTTGAAGGGATTTGGAGAGAATTCAAATCAAAATAAATCCAAAGAAAAAATCAAAAAGTGAAGGAGAAACATAGGCACTTGTCACCATTCCATTTTAAATTCTCGAAATTTCTATTTAGGAATTCATTATTTTATGTGAGGTTTTTAATTTAAGGCAATAAGGAAATGGTGTGGGAAAAGGAAAATCTTTAAATTATTAAATTTTGAAGTTTTGAATTTTGAGAGTGTTACACACACGCACAATTACATGACAAGTAACACTTGCATGCTCATGTACAGGTCCACAGAGTCACAGATATATGAAATGAGAAACACACAACCAAGAGAACGTGACAAGACCACATGTGACATGATACCAGCACTCCTTCAGCCACATCCACGACATGTATTATCATGGCTCCACATTGTTTGAGGGATCTAGCATTTCGACGGCATGGAGAGGCCACACTTGCCCGGCAGCTCCATGGCACGCTTGGAGTCGATTTTGTAGATGGTCAACCATGTTGAGTCCTTGTAGGTGCAGAGGCAGGTGAGATCTGCTCCGCGCAGCGCCGCACAGCATGCATCAGATGGTTTCATTGCCGGCTCTGTCGTCTTGGTTGCTGCAGGCTGACATGACATGAACTGCTCATTGCTCATGTTGCATACGGCCTCTGCTGGCGCAGCGGCCAGGATCAGGGCCCCTGCAGCGAGCAGGAGGGTGGATACGGTCAGCGCCGGCGACGACCTGGCCATGCCGTCTGTGGTGCTGCACACGGTGCGGCTGGTTTGTTGTGTGTGGCTCTGGACTTGGGAATGGTTGTTGTAGCTGAGATGACCGTTTACGATGGCTATGTGACTATATATATAACACAATGAACAGGGGACTCTGTAATTTTAGCTTGCGCTGCATGAAAACTTGTGGCACTAAAAACAAGTCGCATTGGTTTTTGCTGAAGAGGATGCGGCCGTCCAATTTTTTAGACATTGCTCTGTACATCAGATACAACCTCGTTTGCCAACAATGGCAAAGCTAGATTTAGGATGCCAGCAATGGTTCGTGTCTATCTCGGATTCTAGGAGTAATCTGCACTAAAATGGACTCACCACCAAATTTGACCAGAGTCATTAGGAATCATCGAAACAAATTAATGCCCGTAATCTATCTTGGTAATGCAACACCATCTTTTGATCTTTGAATCATGTATCTTTTTTGGCCCATTAGTATTAAGTGGCTCCCTATGGATATCCTAAACACTATATAATCGGTAGCCGCTGTCATTAGAGCTGGGTTTTACTTAGATTATTCTATTTTTTAAAGTTCTATCTACATACAGAACTATACCACAGCCATCTTAACGAATGATTTTCTATAGCTGTAAGCTGTGACAGACCACCCAGCAAAAGAGATGGTCCATCGACATCCAGGATCTTATCGGGTGTCAATCGACGAAGCGAGGACCAACAGTACAACTCAAGCACGATAAAATATAATACAAATGGTTGTTAAAAGTGCGAAAGCTTTCACTTTATTTGAAACTATTAGGATCTCCTAGAGACTAAGCATAAGATAGATTCGAGCCCATACGATATATCTTCTAGCAGCACACAAATAGATTAGCATGATGAGCAAGGCTCCCAACAAACATAGCCTCCCTCAGGGGTTGGTTCTGTTGGTTGGTCCAGACGAGAAAAAGAGATATCACCTGCACACAAAAACAAAAGAGCAAAGCCCTGAGCATTCTAATGTCAGCAAGACTTATTCGTCAAAGTGACCAGCTACAGCCGACTATAAAAAGATACGATAAGGTTGACTCACATGGGATGGCTATTTGCAAAAATCAGCGCTAAGAGTGGATCCTTACTTTCAAATTTCAGCAATAGATTAAGTTTTAAGAAAAATAAATTTAATTTGTACTATACGCTATCGCAATCATGGTTGCCAAGCAATTTAATAAATATATCAATAAAAACATATTACTTTCCCATTCCCTTCTTATTCCACTTCTTAACTACAATGTGGCCCAAGATAAGTAGTACTCATTACTGTAAGAGGCAGCGATTATAATCGATTACTTTCAGCTGGAGAAACCTGATTACACGATATGTACGCACCTCCTTGAAGTCGTACGTGGCAATCTTTCACAAGAATTACTGCAATATCGGTCCAAGACCGCCAGCCCAGGCAAAAGGGCCCTACACAATACTCGTCCCGAACACAATACTTGTGAGGTACAACCCTTTTTGCAGAAGCTATTTCAATCCGCCAGAAAGGTGAGGTACGTCCGCACAAAGCTGCAGTTCAAGCTACATCGGTTTCTTAGACCCTATATATTCAGTATGTAATTAGTACTATTTAAACTTGCTCAATAGGGCCAACAACAGTACGGTCCTTAACTGACATAGACGGAGCTACCACCGTGAAGGCTCGGCCTTCCCAATCCATCCTACACATCACCCCTGTCCGGTCTCCAATTTCATCATTTCTAGTGATAAACTTAACCAGCTTCCTTTTTCCATGTAATACTTCCAAACCAAAGGTCTCATTTACTTGACTTCTACCGCTAAATACAACTTATAGCGTAGCTCTAAGTCGAGTTGACTATACTAACAACATTTAACATATAGGTAGTAGGGTATTATCATGCAGTCTAGGGTTTCAATAAACTCCTAACACTTAATGCACAGTGCAGTACTAACCATACACAGTGATAAAATATAAAATGATTAAAACGAAGTTAATGCACCGAAGGTCGCCTTGGCCTTGCTCAAAGATAGATTCTTTGACAAACAGAACGTCATCGAATTTCTCCTTGGATGGTTCATGTCCTATACATGAACTGATTTGCAAAGAAATGAATTATGACAGTTTTTTTAACTTGAATTGAAGGTCATATGCGATGATAGCTTTTTATTTTTGAAAGTCGGCTAGTAAATTTAGTTATAAAACTTCTTTAAAATGGTTTTCAGAAACATAAAACATATTTTGATCATGTCTTCGTAAAATCAGAAAGGTTATAAAAGATTTTTTGAAAAAATTTCAAGATTTATTGAAATCAAATAGATTTATAATGATATAAACACCATTAAACCTAATAAAACATATATAAATATTATTTTTTATTGAAAATAAATATAAAACTTTCTAAAACGGAAATTTTGACAAAAGAAACAGAAAAGTAAAATTTTTAAGATTTTATCATGCCAAGAAATAATGATAATGCATTAATGAATTATTATGATCTGAAATGACTAAATTAGTTTCACGCAAAAAGTGGAATTTTTGTTAGTTCAGAATATAGTTCTAATTGAGAGGATCCTAGTAAAATTTATTTCATAATTTTGCGAGTTAGGATGCATTTTCTACAGATTTTAAAAGATTATACTGTTTGTTCTGTTAATTAAATAGTTCATCTCGCGAATAATTCAAAATCCAGCCTAAATGGGCTCTGCCACACAGTAGTCACAGATGATTGGTCCATTTGGAGCAGCCACACGGTGGACCACGGATCTGGACACACCAGATCGAATCAGCCACAGAGGATCCAAGGGAGGGCCGAGCTCCCAGGCGGCAACAATGGCGCCCCGTCCACCGGCCGGGGCGGCACTCGCCGGCGCGCGGCCCGGCGGCCACGATCTCCGCCCAAAATCCTACCAGATTACTTGCTGCAACGTGAGGACCTCAAAGATGGACTCGTGGAGGGGAGTTCCTCACCGGAGGTGCGTTTTCGGCGAGCGGCTGCGGTCGGAGGGGCTTAGGCGACGCAGGGAGCTCTGTACCATGGACGAGGCTCGAGGTGACGTACACCACAAGCTCCATCGACGTACGGAGAAGGCATCACGGTCGACAGGTTCCGTGGCCGGTCCGGTTTAATGTCCAAAGTTCTGCGCCAAGGAACGACAAATCGGTCGATTAACCTGCCCAAACAATGGCCCCGGGTGTGGACTACATGGATCAGGAGAACAATCAAAGTATTCCACCCAAGGTGCGCCGGATTCGAGGAAGGTCGGTTCCGAAATCCAAAAGTTGGGGAAAAGTTCGGAATCAAAGCGGTGCTCGCCGGGAAGGGAGAAGATGGTGCTGCCTAGAGCTTAGGGGCTTGGAGGCGCACTGGAGTGGTGAGCTAACCAGGGAGGAGGCTGCTCTGCCGGGGTGGTTCTGCGGCGGCGCACAGAGAAGGAAGGTGGCGGCCGGTCGGGGAAGAGGCACCAGAGAGTTCTTGGATCAAAGCAGAACGAAACATATCCCAATCATGGTATGGGTGCAGCTGCTTAAAGGAATGGAACCAATGAGCAGCCCTATCATCCATATGCATAGATGCAGCCTGAACACGATATCCATCCGGTATCTGATAGAGGTTGAATAATACCATGCGCTTATCAAGCCAAATACGGACATCACACCCAGCAAAACGAGGGAGGTCCATCTTAGGCATCCAGTGACAATGAGCAGCAGCATCCCCAGAATCACCCACATCAACAGGGAAAACAGGGGAAAGGGTGTCTGAAGGGACCCGCGAGGGGGATGGGGTAACTGTCACGAACGGGGCCGCTGCACCTGGTGCGTCCGACGAAGTGCCGCCCAGTTTGGGGCCAATGAGGCCGTGCTATCGTGGGGCGGGATGGTCAATGTCGACGGGCGAGGTGGATGTGGCGGAGGAGGTGGCGGTGGAGGACCTGCTACAACATGGGCCAATTGTGCCTTGTCCTGCTGCACTTCAAGAGATCAACTTTGGCTTGAAGTTGCTCCATCTTTGATTGGTGCTCGGTCTTCGTAGAACTCAACTCTTCAAGTTTTTGCATCACCTTGGCTTCCAAATTCTCCATGGCATCAACCACTTGTCGCGCCACTGAAGAGTTCCGTCGTGGAGCCATGGTGAAGCTGCACATCCTGAGTACTCAGTCACGGAATTACATCACCACATGATGTGGCGCTAACCCTTCCTGAAGAGGTGCGAGGCGAACTGGTAGTCGAAGTCACGGCAGATCAACCCGAAGCTACTACCTTATGTCAGGGCCTGGTCGCGCGCGGCCGGTTCTAACGGCTTCCGGTAGACTTTGCCGGCGATGAAACATGGGTAGAGGCAAAGGGAAGACAGAGCGAGAGGTAGAAGAAGAGCGAGAGTTTTATACTAACATCCGTTTACAAATACTTGTCAGTTTTGACTTTTTTACAAATTTTTTGACCGCTCGTCTTTTTTAAAAAATTTTGACATATAGATATAAAAAATATACATTCTCAAAGTATATACGATGACAAATCATACTATGTTATTTATAAATTAACTAACGAAATAATTTTAAAATTATAATTAATCAAAACATAAATAGTAAAAATCAAAATTAACGAGTATTTATAAACGGAGGTCAGTACAACGCACCCTGGCCTACAGACGGCCCATGCAATGGCCCAAAATTTCAAACAATCATTACATTTATTTACCCGCTCTCCACTCTGTTTCGTTGCGGCGCTGTTGGCACAGCTGTGGTCAGGCTGTCCGTGACACACGGCTGGTCGAGGCGGCGGAGCCGCTGCGGGCGTCACTGGCTGAGGCTGGGGTGGGGGGCGGCCGTGGCTTAGCTGGGACAGGGCTCCGGTGGGGCATCAATGGCCAAGGCACTGATTGACTATTGGACCGTAAAATGAAAAATAATAACAGTCGATGTTCTATTGAGAAAAGGAGAAGCAGCGACCGACCGTCTGTTAAAAAAATTTATCGTTTGACGTTCCGACGATATATGTGAGTTTTTAATAACTGACTCCTCTTGCTAATTGTTGGCCAGTTTGTGAGACCGCAGCTTCTGAGCTTATGTCATATCCCAAATTTTGCCCTAGTTTTAAAAACATAAAATTCAAAAAATTTCAAATAAACACCCTTGCCAATAAATAATTTTTTAATAAAAACTTCCCAACTCAAAACTTTTCAAACCACCTTGACACTTTTCCTTCTCTTTCTCATCTTTTCTTTTCTTTCCTATTTCAAACGACAAATTCCTCACATAATCAAAACATGGTTAAATTAGAAATTGCATAGTATATTAAAAATTTAAAGTGTAACAAGTGATTAGCCTTTTTATTTCATTTTCCTTGCCATTTGCCTTCTCGTGTTTTGCGTGAATTTTAAATCCGTTCAAATCATTTGATTCCAACCAAATCAAAAATCAAATTCTCAGCCATGGGCCGCTCGCCATCTTTCTTTTCTCTCCAACCTAGCCTGCTCTCTCCTTCTTCCTCTTCAACCTTCCTGCCCCCGTGTCGCGCATCCATTACCACACGCCGCGCCATGGCCACCTGCCCCGACAATTCGCCACCTGCCCACACCACGCGCCACACATGCACTCGATGCTGCTCAACCGGTTGCCGCGTGCCCGTACACGTGCCAGCTGCTTCACGCTCCCGCAGCTCAAATTGAAATCAATCCTATCGCTCCCGCCGAGCTGCCGGCCACATCAGTCGTCCATGTCCACCTGCGCAGCCTCCTCGGCAACCAAGCCCAAGTGCCAACGCTCTGCTTCCCTCCTTCGGCCACCTCGACATCTCCCCCTCCCTTGTACCCTGGTGCCGCGTGCCGCCATGGTGTGCTGCCCCCTGTCCAACGACAGCGTGGCACCACGCCTCCCTGGCTCCACTGAACCTGCAGCAAGGCTGACCACACCGCCCACCTGCTCCTCCGCCGGAATCCCGATCCGCCACCATTAAATCGAGTCCCAATTTTTTTTCCCAATTCATGCACCCCTGTTTGTCGAGATATCCGCCACCTGAAATAGGCCGCCAGAAAAGCACATGTCACACCTCAAATTTTCTAATTTGGGGATGTGAACCTTTTTCAATAATAAAAAGTAAAAACTGTAATTTTTCAATATATTTTATTTACTTATTTTATTTTGAATTTTAAAAGGATTTAAATTGTCTTGAATATAAAGTTTTAATGCTTTTATTGTCATTTAATAAGCTTTCATAAAATGATTATCTAGTCTTTTTTAAAAAAATTAAATGAGTTTTGTTTTTCTTTTAGAAAAATGGTGTTTTCTCAAAATTTTAATTTTTGAGATGTCTTGAAAATATTATTTTTATTGTGAAATTTATTTGAAAAGGTTTCAAATAATGCATGAAATGACATTATCTCGAAATCTTTCAAATGAATTCTTTTGTTATCTATAAATAATTGACTAAAAGAAATTTTAAATGAAATGGAAAAGAAATCATATCATAAAAAAGAATAAAGCAAGTAACAAAGGAGAAAACCAAAAAGAAACAGAAAAAGAAAAAAAAACTACAGCCCTTTTCCCTCTCTCTCTCAGCCCAACCCGCCAGCAAGGCCCAGCCGCCCTTTTTTCCTTTCTTCATTGCGCCAGCCCAGCAGGTCCAACAGGCCCCCTTCTCTCTCCCCTCAATGACATGGAAACCCCACCCGTCAGAGTCATCTTCAACCTCCAGCAACCAATCGCCTCCCCAGCCTTCCCTGTTTACAGCGTGTGCACCGCCCCAAACTGCCCAAGTTCCGCGGGATTTCTCCCCCAACCGCGCCCCACGACTCGCCCGCCTCAGCCGCCCCAATCCTCGATAAAAAAAAACGCGTCCCTCGCCCTATCTCTCCTCCCCAAAACCCGAAGCCCTAGCCTCGCGACGCACCGCCCAGAGAAGCCGCCCCGGCCACCACAGACCTCGCGCCGTCGTTCCCCGCGTCTCACCGCCCCTGCGGAGCCCGTATTCCTCGGGTTTTGTAGCCCGTATTATGCTGGCGCCCCCGCTGAACTCGACGCCACACACGGCGCCGTCGTGCCCCCGCTTCCGGCGAACTTCGTCGCCGTCCGAGCCCGGTGATAAGAACCCCCACCTCCTCCTCTTCGTTTTCGGCCCATCCCCCTCAAAGTCCGGCCACCGGAGCGCCGTCCCGACCTTCTCTGACAAGCCTCCATGGCCACCACAGCCCGCCGGCACCGGCCGCCTGCTGCGTGCCCTCCGCAGACATCCGATCTTGGGCCAACGGCCAGATCAGAGCAGCTGCCCCTTTTAAAGCCCTCCGGATCTCAGCCGCCTGATCTAGATTCAAGCGACCACAATGTGCCACGTAAGCCAAATAATCTCCTCCACCCAATTGAAATCAACGGCTTCGATTAATCCATGATTTTCAGAATATAAATAAACAAAGACGGTTACTACATCATCATGAAGTCATGACAACCTCAGCACATACGATTAATTAAAATTAATTAGAAATTTAGGATAATTAATTTTAGATTAACCTGTTAATTAACAAATATAATAATAAAATAATCAATAATATTATTAATTAAAAAATAATTATAATAACTATTTAATAATTAATTTAGTAATAATTAATTATATTAATTTTACAGAAAGGTCTCTATACTTTTATTTAACTACAAATCAGTCCTTGCCTTATGACAAATTTACTTTTAGTTCCCTGAACTTTTCCATAATTACATTTTAGTCCTTGTTTAATTCTAAAAATTACAATTAGGTCTCCAAAACTTTATTTTAATTACAAATTATCCCTATAAAAGTAATAGTAATGATAATAATACAAATTGTAATAATTGTTTTCTTTAATAATGATAACAATGATTCTGATAATTATTAATAATTATAGAATATCATAACAAAAGTAATGTAATTAATATCGATAATAACAATAGAAATAATAATAGTAGTAGTAGTAGTAATAATAATAATAATAATAGCAACATTTTGTCAATAAAGCCCTTACAACTTTAGTAAATTATAAAATAATCTCTACCAATTAATAAATTCCATTTTAAATCCTAAAGTTTTGTAAATTAATATATCTTACTGTTTTAATGTGACAATTTGCACTTAAGCCCTCAGATCTTTAATTTAACTACGGTTTAGTCCCTAAAACCTTATAAACATCTTAACTTTTAAACTGTAATTGATTTAACTGAATTTTATATCAAAACGATTGTATCGAAATAACCTATGCAATCATGACATCATCCTATTGATTCTCATCTGTTTTGAGCCTATTTATGATTGTTTTGTGTTCGCTTGTTTGTTTGCTTGCTCGTTTAGATGATTACGCTTTGAATTTGCAGTACGAGGACTTCAAGAATTAGAACTTCAATACTCCCTCCGTCCCGATTTATAAGTCATTTTGGAGCTGGGCACAGGAATTAAGGAGAGTGGAAAACGTGAGATGGGCTGAAAACAAGGAGCAAAGAGATAGAGATAGAGAAGTATTGCGAAAAGAGAAAGTGTAGTGGGAAGTGATAGTGACTTATAATTTGGGAAAAGTTGTTGAGTCCAGAATGACTTATAATTTGGGACGGAGGGAGTATTATTGAGTAGCAGTACTATGACAAAGGCAAATGTCCTTGACTATTTTATGCCTGCTTTACAAAATTTTTATCTTGTAGATTGCATGTTTGTGTCAAATTGATTGCGCAGCTATTGTTAGGTTTACCTAGTCTTTCCTTATTATGCTTTGTCGCACTAGTTTATGTTTTTGTTTGGTAGATTACATGTTTAGCTTGCTGTTGCTGGGATGGGTGATATTAACTTGATTTACTATCATATACTTGCTTCATAAGGATTAATGGGATATTTAATAGCAACTTAGAGATTAGTGATTTGGGTGATATGGTTGATGTAGAGCTATGTGCGGGGTTACCGGCACTATCTCTTGGTATGTTATCATCCCAAATCTAAGGATCGGTTTATGGAGCGACCACCCATGTGCGACCGTACAACCACGAGCCAAATATGGGTGTGGCCCGGCGTAGTAAGTGGTAGAGATTAGTTCTGTGTGTGTCAGCTAGTGGAGCGGAGAAAGCTGGTTAGGCCTGGATCCGCCTGGAGAAAGATGTGTGGGGAATAGAGGGTTACTCCCGAGAACCATCAGGCACAAGAGGGGCATTTCTCATGTTACAATTAGTGCCTAATTAGATAAAACCTCAGTGGGCATATACAAGCTAAAGAAAGTCAAGAAAAAGCCTTGAAGTAATCTTTTGGCCCTCACACCAAAGAAAGTGTGCGAGTACACACCTGGCACAGGCGTAATGAAGATTCGTTAATCCACTTGAAAATAGGGGATGAAATCACTTCTCGCGGGGAATGTGTACAACCTCTGCAAAGTTCAAATTGTCATGACAGTCGTGCTCACATCATGAGCATTGCATGGATCCTCACATGATTAGTGGGATTGGATATAGTTTGGTGATCACAGTGAAAGACTGTGATTGGTTCTTATGTTGGTGCTACAACCGTGTAGGCCATAAGCATGTTGGTTATAGGTGTTCGATGTCTATCACTTAGTAAATAAGTGCTTAATAGAATGTGTGTATCTTTTATGCAAAAGAACCTTATATTGTCTTTACCTTGTTTATTGCCACATATCATACTTTCTCACACTTGCTGAGTATATCTCGTATTCAATCTTGCCTTTATAAATGCTGCTAAGTTAAAAGAATAGTTTAAGAAGACATTAAATACACAAGAGTTGAAGTCTAAGCTTGCTGTCTCTCTGGTCGACTGCCTGTGGAAGCTGCACTACGCTTGATTTTCTTTTCCAATGCATTCGGTAATTGTTATTTTCTCTTTAATTCTAACATTGTTCTGTTTTACTATTAATGAAGTAACTTTATATGTGAAATTTGATTTCTGGGCACACATAAAGAGTCAGTTAGTTTTAAACATAAAGTCCGGTGTGACAGCACAATTCCGCCTCCTTAAACTCCCTTGACACTGCAATAGGTCACTACCTCCTCCTCCGGCCACCTGGAGCCATCTATGCCCTGCCTGCTCCCTGGCGCTGTGAGCCCCCGTGGCACGTCGCACCCTATCCATCGACTGCACAGCGTGCGGCTCCCTGGCCTCGCTGTGGCCGCCAGAAGCCTATTTGATATTACGTATTTCTATTAATGTTAGTTACCTGATATCATTAATATAGAGTACCACTTTGATACCTTGTTGACGACATACACATTTGTTAACCATAAAATTTTCGTCATTAAAATCTTTTAACGAACTTAAAGTTAGCTTGTTACTAGAATGCTTAGAAACCCTCTTGTGATGCTACGCATCGCTGCACTGTATACCATACATTTCATTTACAAAACGTTTAAAAAAATGAGTTTGGTGACGTGAGTAAAATAAAATGAGAAAGGATTGGTGCAGCATATGCCAGGTGAAGATGGGTATTTTTTTATGGAGGTGAGGCTCACAAATAGTTATTGGTGTTGGATGTTTAAGCTTGAGTCTTGTCCACCTGGCGTGAATAAGTTGTCGCCCTTACTATATAAGGGCCGATTCTTTAGACACAACATAATAATTTTATACAACCACGGAGCCTGTTTGTTGGGGTGAGCTGTGGCCGCTGTGTCCTCGTGTGGGCATAAAAGAGGTCTGTAACCTATTTGTTGGAGAGAGAGAGAGAGAGAGTCGTGTTGTGTCGCTGCTGCGGTGTTTGTTGCCCGGCAGGCGTGGATTATCTGGTAAAGGTCTCCTCTTATATTCCATTGTGTACCGAGTGTAGAGAATAATAGAGAAGCTAAGATAAAGGTGTATATGTGCTGTAGTGTTCGTTGCCATAAAATATTCGTGTTCCTGTATTTTTTTGATGGCTCATTGTTCTCGGTTCTAACATGTTGCATCTCCAATTTAAAAGTGGTCACGACCTGAGGAACCACGTATAGATGGGAGCACCACATAGTTAGGAAATCAGAACCCAGCATTGAGAGAATAACCTGCCTTGAGAAACTAGATATTTGCATTTCCTGTAGACCCAGAAGATCAACTTAACAGGAATTAACCAAGCTGCGACCGAATCTTGTCTAGCTGAGGAATAAAGTTCTCGGATATTCCAAATCAAAATATTTAAAGGATCCTTAAAAAACAGTGGAGATGGCAACCAGTGGCGGATGTAGAGGGGTGCATGGGGGGACAGCTGTCCCCCCAAAATTTGTGCAAAGAAAAATCAATTATACTACCTTCGTTCCAAAATATAAGGATCTTTAGCTTCAGATAAGGTCAAAATCTTTTAACTTCTACCAATAATATTTAAAAAAATTACATAATTTTTATCGTAAAAATATAATTTTTATGAAAATTTATTTAACTATCAATTCAAAAATATAATTTTTATATGATAAAATATCATTAATTATATATTATTAGTGGTCAAATTGATAAAAGTTTGACTTTGACTAAACCTAAAAATGCTTATATTTTGAAGCGGAGAGAGTATGTGCTTATTATATTAATATATGCACATATATTTTAGTAAATATGAGTAATAGTAGCTAAAGACATAAAAAAAATATCAACATTGACTTAAACCCATGTTAATTATTCCCTTATAATTAAAATCCTAGATCCGCCGCTGATGGCAACCAAGCGAGGTGTGCAGCACCACTGTTAAAAATTGGGCGCCGGCTCCACCCAGACGGAGCTTGCTAGCTGCTACAATTACCTGCTTGCTAATGCACGCGAATTATAGAAACTGGAATTAAGAAATAATATCAGCTGTTTGGATCTGAAGATGCAATGAAGGCATGAGTTCCTCCGGATTTGACTGCTGGAACAGTAGTCACTGATGTGTGTTCTGAGCCCGGCGACGAGTGTGACCCATGTGCTCGATCTAGAATGATTTTCGAGGTCTCAACACCTCACTCACACACAGCGCGTTGAAAGCCGTCAGCAAGAAAGTCGTTTCTCTATCTTCTCTGTGTCTTTTCCATGTCAAATAAAATTCTACATCTAATCTCTCTGGGATGGCCCATGTCAGCACTGTTTATGCCCTAAGAGAGGAACAACTCAAGCGCACACGTAAAAATCACCGGAAAGCAAGCGTCTATCTTCAAAACAGAATAGTTATATTAGATACGTCAATGCAACTCAACTATCCCATCCACAATTACATAGCAAGTGACACTTAAATGCTCATTACAAATCCATCTGAGAGTCACAAACATATGACAGAAATGACAAACACACAAATACGAGAACGTGAAAAAAACCGTATGTGACATGATCCCAACACTCCTTCAGCCACAGCCACGGCTCGATCGATCTAGCATTTCGATGGCATGGTTAGGCCACATTTGCCCGGCAGCTCCATGGCAAGATTCAAGTCGATGTTGTAGAGCTGCAACGAGTCCTTATAGGTGCAGAGGCAGGTGAAGTCTGCTCCGTGCAGCGCTGAACAGCATGCATCAGTCGGTTGCGTTGCGGACTCTGTTGTCTTGGTCACTGCAGGCTGACATGACTTGAACTGCTTACTGCTCATGTTGCATACCACCGCGGCGGCCGCCTCTGCGGGTGCGGCGGCTGCCTCTGCAGGCGCGGCAGCCAAGAGCAGGACTGCCGCGGCGAGCGTGAGGGCGGGTACAGTCAGGGTGGGTGACGACCTGGCCATGCCGTCTGAGAAGCTGCACACGGTGCCACTGGTTTTTTATTTGTGGCTCTGGAATTGGGAATGGTGATGTAGCTGAGATGATCATTTACGATGGTTCTGTGACTATTATATACATAGCACAATGAGGGGACGCTGTTATTTTAGCTTGTGCTGCATGAAAACATGTGGCACCAAAAACAAGACCTCATCGGTTTTTTCTGGAGAGCATGCGACCGTCCAATTTTTGAGAGATTGCTATGTTTAACATCAGATAGCTGTCTCGGCCAACAATAGGCTGTGGCTCTCTGTCCCAGTGGCTACCGATAGAACGACATGTGAAGAATGGTCTAGATAACATTGCTATCTAGTTAATAGGAACAATATCTCTTGTTTCACTGCACCACGGTTGACTATTAACAACTTACCGTCGATCGATAAAAAGCTCTTCAGCAACTGATGGAGGTCGGTAAAGGTCTTTTCGACATATACTATCTGTCGTTAAAAGTGGCGTCCGTAAAACTTTTACCGACACAATTCTTTTTACCGACCAGCTGCAAGTCGCTGAATGGAGAGAATTACCGACTCATAGTTGGATGTTGTTTAATACTATTACTGACCAACAGTTGGTTGCCAACATCTAAAATGTTTTTTAAGAAATTATTATATAATATTGATTCTTATTATTAGTACTTCGCCATAATATTTCCAAAAATCATTATTTTAATCTCATCTCCAGCGAAGTGTAACATAATAATACATTTTAGAAATAGAATAATTTACTCAACCATTGAAATAAATTCAAATTATTTGACACATTTTGAAGTACAAGTTATAAATTACAATGTTTGAATCGGATAGTGCTAAAGATTCCTAAAATGGATGCACTCAAGATGCTTGTCTTCATCAGCCAACAATCTGGAACTTCTTTAGCTGAAAAACAATTCAACAAAAAATTAGAATGGGGTTACAACAAAAAAAAAAGACATGACCATACAAATGCTAAGGTTCAGATTATACCATCTTACCCTTTTCCCTCAGGAGCATTTTCACTGGTCGATTCATCACTGACACCATCAACCCCCACAACTCCTGGCGACCAAGGGCGACCATCCAAAGTTCGCCACAGCATAAACATGAGAACATATATGTGAGAATAACTAGGGCTGATCAAGTATAAAAAACCAATAAGCCAATCCAGAATTACTGAATCTGACACAGTATTAATAAATAGATTGCCTTCTGAGTTTCCGTAAGTTCTTGCATATCCAGCTAGTTGAGAAATGAACGTACTGATTCTCTCCCTTGATCCCTACCTCCCTCATTCTTACTCTCAGTTTGAACAAAATGTGTGGTCATTGACACATGATTAAAAATGCAGTAGAAAGCTCTACCGGTAATGATGTGTATGTAAAGAAGATAATCTTTTAGGGCGTTCTTTCCTTCTACTCGTCAGATCCCACAAAGAAATTAGCGCCAAAGAAAAAAAATCTAAGTGACTCCAGCTTTTCCTGAGATGAATCAAAAACCTAAATTGAAAAAAAAAAGTTCACCTGATAGATAGTAAGAGTTGTGTTGGCATAAGCCCACACCACAGCACCTGGACTCCGATGAATCTGCACAAACCATCATTAAGAACTTTAGAAAGGGATTAAACAGATCTGGACGCTACAGCCTTGACTGTGCGCACTCGTGCCGCGCTGTGCTGCATAGCAGGATGGACGAGGGAGCCGGCCACGCGCAGGGGCCACCGCACCTGGAGGCGCGCAGAGGGGGCGCTCCGAGCTGGTCACGCGCCCCGGGGCATCGCTCCCCGACCACGCGCGGGGGCCACCGCACCTGGAGGTCGCACGGAGGGGGGGCGCAGGGGGCGCCGTGCAGGGGCGTGCGGCCGCG
>BCLF01000001.1:8007702-8034584 GCA_001602275.1 Zoysia japonica | reverse complement strand
GGGGGGGTGGATGGCCGGGCGCCGCGCCGGAGGGAGGATGGCCGGGCGACGGCGCCGGAGGCTGGGTGGCCGCGCGTCAGGATTTGTGGATTTCGCATGTGGAGGAAGGAGGCACGTCTGAGAGGGATTTCGTATGTGGAGGAAGAAGGCTGGGAAGGAGGGAAAATTTTTAGGGTTAGACACGTTTGAGAGGGAAATTTTTTTTTTTGCCGCTTCGCCTTTCTCGACCAACTGTTGGATGCTTAGGAATAATTTTTTTTCGACCCATAGTCCATCGCTAAATCTTCAACTTTTTACTGACCGATAGTCAATTTTTAAATAACGTTTCAGCGACCCACAGTTAGTTGTCTATTTTTACTGATCTATAGTTAATGGCTAATAAGGGTCGGTAAAAGGGTGTTGTGGTGTGGTGTTTGAAAGGAACATCAAAAGATGGTTCTGTCACACCCCAATGGGAAAAACATGCACAATGTGCAGTACCAACATGGTCAGAGGAATCAATTTCTAGAGCTCCTCTGTTGGTTTTAAAAATTGACACCATTAACTTTTGCATCAACTTTAATCATTTGTCTTATTTAAAAAAATTGTTCAAATGTGAAATTTTTTATTATTATTTCCTTTATCCTTAGTGGTATTTAAATCTTGACTGATAATTTTATACATTAGAACATTTTTTTTGAAATAAGACAAATGGTCAAAGTTAATGTTAGAAGTGAATGATGTCTATAATTAAAACTAGAGAGAGTAAGTGTCAAATTAACCCATGTGAAGAAACTATATCAATTGAGGTATACCGATGTAAATATTATAATAATTAGATCACAAGATAGAATTTTGAAAAAAAATTACATTATTTTATCAACTCATATAATGACCCTAAAAATTCAGTCAAAGTTCAAAATTCTACATTTTGTAGAATTTATAATTCAAAATGTTTTGCACATTCTGAACTTGTGTAAAAAGGAAAGCTATTCATCATAAAAATTGGCACATGAAGTCGAGTTCTAGAATTATGGTTTTCCAAGAAAGAAAAGACAAGGATGTCAAATCCCATCAAATTTTCGAAATTTCTTAGCCCGGCCGTCATTACCTATTCTTCTCCTTCTTGATACCTATTGGGCAGCCTGGGTTGCAGCTCCCGGACATCTTAGCCAGGGATGCAATGAAGCTTCCCCTCTCTCATCCTCCTTTCTAGATAATGGAACAAAAATTCTGGCCACCACATCACCTCGAGGATGCACAAAGCCATTCAATACAAAACTTTTTAGGCTCTAGAAACCCAACAAAGGGTGCGGACATGATAAAGAAAACTACGATACGATATATAGGAAAAAACCAACATTAACCTTCAATTCTATTCCTAAAACTCCAACCAAATTTGGCAAACACCTCCATGATGACTGTCTCCCAGAGTCTATAGCCAAGTTTCAAGTTTGTACTTTCCTCCTTGTTATGCAACAAGAACAAATGTCATATTCAATACGTTGCTTGAAAATTTACCAGCAGAAAAGACTGTGATTTAGTATTATTGAACACCATATCATTTCTATTCAATCAAATTGCCCAACATAGAGCTGTAGCACCTATTAAGATTTGATTTTTGACTTTTGATGATACACCTCTAAGCCAGGAACCAAATATATGAGAAGTACTAACGGGTGGTTGAATTTCAAAAGTGATATTCATAGTGTTTCAAATAAATCTAGAGTAATGACACTCGAAAAAACAAATGTTGTATGGATTCTAAAGAATTGCAATAACAACACTTAGTATTTGCTTGCCAATCCCTCTTAGCAAGAACATCTTTTGTAAGACTCACACCTTTCTGTAAATACCAAACAAAAATTTTAATTTTCAGTGGTACTCTAATTTTCCAAAGTGGAGTTTTGTGTGACACTACCCCATCTTGGATTAAAGCCAAATACATGGAGCATATCGAGAAGATCCCAATATTGTATAAATCCCAACTAAAGATATTCTTACCGTCGGTAAGGTTGACAAACACAACCTTTTGAACCAGCTCGTACCACTTATTTAGATTATCATTTGTTAAAGCTCACTTGAAGGAAACATTTAGTGGCCTTGTACATAGTACACTCGCACCGTCACGTTCTTTTCCTTACTATGTTGTACAACAATGGGTAGATGGTTCCTAAAGGTTTATCTCTGATCCAGGTGTCCTTCCAAAATCTAATTTGGGTACCACTCTAGAGAAAGAAGGTTCCTCATGCTAAAACATAATCTTTGACTTTCATCAGACCTGACAAAAATGTGAGTCTCCTGATTGTCTCTCCATTTGAGTTATAGTTTTATTTGACAAATATTTTATCTCTTCAACCCAACATTCAAGCTCTTCCCCATTTCTTCCTCTCCTAGCCAGCCATATCACCACGGTTGCCATTGTACCTCCCGTGGACCTGCTTTTACTGCTGCTCCTCTTCATTGCCAAGCACCATTGCGCCATTGCCGTAAGCTTCTTCACCAACATTTTTAGTTATTCCAGGTCTGATTGTGCTCCCTCTATTGGTAAGCCAAAGATTGGCGCCTCCCCTTTCCAATCCATGCTGCAAGTCAACTGTGGGTTGTCATTGATTGAATCCTTCTCTGGTGAGCTTCAGACCGCTTGCTCAGAGCTGCAGCTTCCCCATTCACTTTTGCACCCATTTGACTCCTTTTCTCTGAAGATTTTTTCTCCAAGTCGCTGCATTCGAGGTCCATTCGCCGCCCTGCATCCGTCGCGCCCGCCACCGATGAGCTGCTAGTCCAGGGCCACCTCGATGCAAATAACACCAAGTAACAAAACTGATCTCAGGATATATTCAGTTCTCTTTTTAGATTTGCTTAACCCATAACGATGGACTTTAGTATATCGAGTTCTCTTTCAAAATAAGGGTCTCCTACCTATGTGATCTGCTAAAGTAACAGGCACTTGCTGAGGAGGCGAAGGCATACACGACAAGACAATTTTCAAAGTTGACTGATCAAAGTGCATGACCATAAAAGACATTGCGAGCCAGTACCACAAGCTTAAGCTATGGATTACTTAAGGTAATTGTTGGTGAAAACAAAATGAAGACAAAAAATAATAAAGAGGGCTGGAACCATATATTTCATTGATCATTGTTATTTACAAAATACCGAATTCTAACACACAAGTCTGTCTTCTTATGTCTTCTGCGTCGATGCTTAAGGAGAGATCTGACGGAAGTGATTGTGTAGTTCGCTGATTCTCGGAGCCATGCAAACTCGCTCGGGTAATTACATCTACTAAACGAGTCTGTAGAAAACCTTCGATTAAGCTGTGCATAATGGTCGGATCTTCGTGTAGAGTGTTTCTCATCTATAATATGTGATGGTGGACTGCATGTGATGCAGAAACAAGTCACAACAATAACATCGCCATGTCGAGCGTGAACAGAATGTATTGATGAAGAGGATGACTTTCGCCTCCTCGGTACCTAATCATGTGTATGCTGGTCTTCATCTGCTCGAACAGATGTGTGTTTCCTTCGTCTCCTCGGTGCCCAGCAGTGTGTCCGATCCCGTTGAATGGGACATGGCGGTGGAGTAGTAACTTAGCTAGGTCATCACTTGCAAAAGTTTCGTCTAGCCTTGTTGGTACTAAACTTGTGATTATATCGATCTGAATGCCACGAGCAACAGCTGGTTGCTTTGCTCGAACGATGAATACTTTTTCAAATGGACTAGCAAGCCATTATCATTGGGGGGATTCTCTATGATGAATTGAATCTCATATATGTACCGTCGTATTGAATATATGCAAAAAGGCTGACATGCCGTTGAGTGCGATTCGAGCACCTCTCCTACTCCACGATGGGTGATAGGGGCCTCTCGAATATTGAGACAAAAATCTGAGGACCTCTCCTACTCTACGATGGGTGATAGAGATCTCTCAGAGATGAAACGTGATACCCGAGACATGAAACTTGTGACTCGAGCACCTCTCCTACTGCACGACGGGTGATAGGGGCCTCTCGAGTCTTAACCTAAGTGGCTCTCCTACTCCACAATGGGTAATAGGGGTCTCTCAGGCATAATCGATGCATCATCGCTGAATTTGATCATCGCGAAGCCATCGGGCTCACCTTGACTCATGGTTGTGGAGAAGACAACTGCCAACTTGAACGAACTCATCCTTGTGAGCTTGAGGTACTCCGGCAACGTGACGATGTGTTGCGTGCTTCTGCAGCAAGGGCGCGTGTAACCGGCGGGGTGTGGACTGCGATGGCGGCCGTCTGGCCTGCGTGATACTCCGTCATGGCGTGCTCAGCCAGCGGCCTGGCCTCTACCACGGAGCCTGGCAGCCTGACGGCCAGGTCTTTGTTCTCTCTTCCTCTTTTGAAAGGTTTACCTATTTTATATAGGCAACGACGTTTGGGCCATCGCATGAATTTTGTTGGGATCTCCGTGTGGCTTCAGCAGAGCGCGGCCATTAGTTTGTCGCACCTCACGTGGTCAATTTGTTGCACGTATATCGGATCTTCACTCGCGGCAACGTGTAGCCAGCATGTTTTGTTTGAGTTGTTTTGCATGCTCTCATCCGTGCACGTAGAGCTGAAGTTTATTAGGATTTGTTCTCGTGCTTCGGTTCAAAAGCAAAACAAAAGATTCATGTTTATCAAAACTTCTGGCCGTAACAAACTGCATGGGCGTCACCCACCAGTATATATCAATATCATTAGGATAATCATTGTAACAGCCATTTAGGAACCTTCCAGCACTCATCTTCTGCCCACTTAGTGCTTAAGTTTATAATTTCTACCAAGGCACAAACCCGGCCATGTACATATTGTTATACGTGTGCACGTATTTGCTGCTGTGCAGTGTTTGTTACGGTAAGGATATTTCAGAGTTTGTTTTGACACGGACCGGTCGGTTGACAACGTCAGAATTGTTACAGTTTATATATGTGTGTATCCGATTGATATACTGTATACACGGCCAAAGACGATAACGTCATTCTGTCGTCGTAGAAATCATTCATGATACATATTAGTACATGTTTGCATGCACGTATGAGAGTCATGTATTCTTGCAAATGTTACTCACTCTTTCCACGTCATACAGTGGCTTTTGGGTGCTGTTTTCTCCCTAATGAAACCAATCAAGTTAAGACTCGATCTTAATTGCAATGACCAAAGAATAGTATTTTATGCCAGCCTCAAGATCCAATTGATCCAAACGTACTTATTCATATGTAGTACAGGTGCATGCAGCAGGAGCCTCTTTTTTATCCTTTGTGGCATTGTAAGATCACACTTTTCTGTCACAAATTTATGTAAAATAATCATCAAACAAATGCCCCCGCCGAGTCGAGTTTATGCGCGAAGCAGCGGAGATTCGACTCAGGGAAATATTATAATTACCGGCTAAAACTGGGGCCTGTAACCGGGATGGCTGAGGTTTGCTATCTTTGTTTAATTATGCCAAACAATCGCATGTACATTACTGCCTCCATAATTGTTTGCCCTTCGTGTGACTAGCAACTGGTCACTACTATTGTCGACTGTGTCACTGGTATATGAATATTAAGCAAAGACATTCATCAAGCCGTCAATTCTGTAATTCCTGGAATTCCACAAGAAATCAGTACTCGTGATAGCTGTACTCTCGTAATTCAATGGTTAGCTGGCCTAGCTAGCCAAAACATAGGACGTTGTAGCGATTAGCGAAAGACCATGCCACAATGATTTAATCATTAATCTCACAATGTTAGTAAGAAATGATTATTTCTTGTTGGTGCATATATGACCAACATATAATGTTATAGGGCGTGAAAATACTGCAGCCCAACAATGAGTTCTAGCCGGTACTAGCACACCCAGCTAAAAATACAACATTTTGTAGCGCAAGACCATGCCACAATTCAAATAAAATGTTAGCTAGCACTTCTGTGACTAGACAAAGCGTTAGATGCCATTGCATAAAACCATACAATAGCTTCTAATAATTATTGTGTACTTTAAACTAGCACTGCATAACAAGCTTAAATATGTAGATTGATGCCGCGTAAAACTATACGACAACTCTCTAATAGTGAGTGTGAAAAGTTCTAGCTGGTGTTTGCAATACCAGCTAAAACACAAGATGCTATTGCGTAAGACCATGCAACAACTTACGTTAACAGTGTAGATAGGATGTTGTTGCGAAAGACCATGCAACAGCTTGTGTGATTGGTGTGTATAGGATGTCGTTGCGAAAAGACCATGTAACTTCCTAGTATTCACTATACGCCTGTGGGGCGATATAATGATAAATATTTTAGCCAGAGGTAGCACTCCAAGCTAAAAAAATAGAAGGATAGTTATTGCGTAATGCATGTACAACTTCCCAATAATCAATTGTTGAGATCGTGACTGTGAATACAAGAAAGGGCGAATATCCATGCCGCAATATTCACACATGTCCACATAAAAACGATCTTTAGTTTCATTGCGATTAAATAAATTAGTGCCAGCCAATGAGAACTTTTATCGAGACAGATGTGACCAAACCACAGTAATTGTGCCAGCCATCAGCCTCAACATGCTAATTTTTAGTTTCATTGCAACTATACAATAGTGCCAGCCAATGAAACATTGTCATGTAGATAGATGCGACCATGTGGTGGTGCCAGCCATCAATCTTGACATATTCCACAAGATCCACAGTCACCGCACTGGCCTGCTTCGCTGCTTCAGATAGTATGCTCATGTCTGAAATATCATAGACATGTCCAATAATGTGGGACGATGGTAAGGACTTGATGTCCTTTTATTCATACTTGCCTTCTTTTCAAAGTGAAGGAAAAGAAGAGCAGAGAGATAAAAAGGTGTCATACCACATTTTTGGGATACACTGTGCATCACGTATCAGTCTCTAGATCAGTAGCTGATACGCACTAACACATCAGAATGTATATCAAACAGCATACTTTCAATAAAAGGAATACCTGAAACCAGACCTTTAGCGGCAACTCGGTGAGGATTAAAATATCCACAACCAGTTAACAAACTAGAGGTGAAGCAAACAGTGGAAAACATGTCCCAAAGCCACAAGCAAACTTGGGAAGCAAGACAAAAACCTAGCACGTCATCGTCTTCTACGAATCTCCTCTGGCTAAAACCACAACAGCAAACGGGTGAGTATATAAGGTACTCAGCAAGCCCTAACTTTAAGCAATGGTATATATAGATGCATATTTGGTTGTAGCAAGATTAGGCTAAAAGGTCTTCTTTTGCAAAATGCCAGTTTTATTCAAGGTTCACTACAAAAGCTTTGAAAAAGGGATTACAAAATATTTACTGTCTATATTTTAGTAGGTTGGTCTTGGGAGAGATATTCATCAATCCCGCCAGTACCCAAGTTTTAGTCAGGCCTTCCGGCACAATGCCATAACAACCCAGGCACACGGCCTACACCTTTCAAAACACGGGTACCTACACCCACTCACTCCATCAAGGATAATATATAGACTAATCAAAGTGAGCCCAAGCCGTAGTGTGTCAATACTTTGACAACGGTCATTCTGAATAGATTATACACTCTGCAGAGGTTGTACACTGTACGCACAGGCTATGCTTCTTTTGATCTACAGAGTCGCATAACGTTCACTCCAACGCGCGCTAAAGTATCCACAATGTCCACCTCAAGGGTCATCTCTCGGGGTAGCTCGATGACGCGATAGCACATTTCTGTAGCCAGACCGTGGGTTTAAGACATCTACGTCCGCTCACTGGACCCCACACATAGACGGGTTTATTACAAAACAAAGGGGCTATACCGGTGGGCAATACGATCCCATGGCGCGGGCTATTGCTGTAATCGAAGACCGGACCGTGAGTATCTCACGTTTGCTCCTGCGGCTTGTGTCTCTCGACCGCCTTAGATGTCATTGCAGATGACCAAAGGGGTGGAGTGAGTCCCGTCCAGATAGGTTGTGTGGTTGTACGAAATCACTACGTTGAGGTCCGATGAACCAGTTCTTATGTGGTAGGGGCGGCACTTGTCTACGGTAGATGGACCAGACCGAAGCTTAACACCTATCACATCATTTTTCACAGAAGCCACGCCTCACAACTAGAAATATCCATCTTCACCTAGCACCAATTGCACTATCACCCATTTTACATTATTTTACTCACACCACCAAACTCATTTTAACACATTTCATAAATGATTGATTTATGGTGTGGCAATGCACTGCATCGCATAAGGGTTCCTAAGTAATCTAATATCAAGCAACTTTCCGTTTGTTAAAAGACCTTAATGAAGGAAGTCCTATGGTTAACAAGGGGGTGTCATCAACGGGTAACAAAGTAGTATTCATATTTAATGTGAGCAAGTAATTGACATAAATATAAATATGTAATATCAAGTAGGGTATTAACTACACAATATTTTAACATAGATTAAAATAAACATGCAAGCATTTAAGTCATATGGGTGCGCAAGCAAATTACAGGATGAATATGATCAAGGGGTTAGAGCTTGCCTGCAAATCCTTAATCTTCGGAACTCGTCTTATCAACATTCTTCAAAGTCTGAGTCTTGAATCGCGGGCTTGATGTCGAAAGTCTTCGGGCTTTTCCTCTTGTGTCCATTCTTCTGTCTTCTCTTAGGGTCCGGCTCTTCCTTGAACTCAGTGTTGTCTACACCATAAAATACATCTAATAAAACTACCGTAAGAAAAAGTAAAGCTCGAGAAGAATCGATAAGATCCAAATAAACCTCGAATAAGAGCCGAATAAACTCCACGAGGAAATCAAAGGTACATTACGCATGACGCGATGGCTATCTTCATGCAAGGTTCATTATCCTAGGTGCACCTTAGTGTTATTTACCATAGGCTAATTATTAGAATAATTATTTATTTAGATGCTTTATCCTAGTGTTTACGAGGTTACATAGGTAGTTAAGCATGGCTAGGTATTATTTAATTATACTAAGTCCTTTATGCGAGCATGCGCTTAGTTTAATGTTTGCTTAATGTAGTACTTGGAATTCTAGGTGTCGTTTTATGCATAATCATGACTTAGCGGTATTTGCCATGGATTAGTGATTAGCTATTTAGTTCATTTCAAACAATGCTTATGTGTTTATGTTAGTGAGTCATGTGAGTGTATGCGCTAGTGATTGTACGACAACCTTCCTATGAGTATAACCTTATATTATAGTTTTTGCCTAGATTATTCCTAGGAGTTCGAGGTGTCATTTTAGGTGCAAATCTTATTTTGTACCATATATTTAATTATTAGATGCATTCTAAAAATACCCCTATTTATTTTACAATTAAATGAATGGATGTGCAGTGACCAGGGATTATTTACTTACTATTCTAATATGCAGTTGCTCCCTAATGATTAATGACTAGTTAGCTAATTCTTGAGTACATGATTAAACTAATAAATCCAACGTGTGGCACAGGTAATGATGCATGGTAAATCCAACGTGTGGCACAGGTAATGATGCATGGTAAAGTGTGTAAACGTGCTATTGATTAATTACTCAATTCTCTACATGTGTGCAATGATTGGTATTTAACAGCTAATTATTTGGTTTTATTCCTATAAATCAATTACTAAAACTAAGTCATGGCATGTGTACTAGTGCCTGTGAATGTACGGTAAGATGTATAATTGTGTTATTTAATATCTATCTATGTTTCTATTACGTAATACTAGTATTTGACTACTAATTGTATTGTTCTAACTTTAAGTTAGATTACATATAGTTAGCATGAAAGTGTGTACTAATGTATTCTAAGGTGGCCATATTAATCCATGCTAATAGGGTAAGTTGTGAGCTATTATAAAGCATATTTAGTGGACATATGTTAGTGATTAACTACTAAGTGCATTCTAAATACTTATATGCAATTTATAACTAAATGGATGAGTGTACAATGACTACAGATTAATTAATTAATTTTCTAGTATATGGCGTGTGTACTAATGCATAATGTAGGTGGGGTGCCCACTAACCATGGTATGGGTCTTGGCCTGACAATATGCAATGAGAGAATTATAATGTATTAACGTCTAATAATGACCAATTATTAAATTATACATCTATATCTAAACTACCATATCTATTTGGTTCCCGAGTTCTAATGCACGCTAAGAGTATAAGAAAATGCACCCTATTTATGGTTTTATGCTAATATATGATGAGACAGATAAGTGTGCCTCTTAATAATTATTTAATTATCTATTTGTATGTGATATATTGGGTAGCTAGTAATTAATTAACAACTAATTACTTGATTTTATCTTTATAATTAAGTTACTAGAGCTACTTTGCGATGTTGATGCTATGGCATGCGTATGCATGGTACAATGCTTATATGAGTCATGTCTACTTATTTCCTAATATTCATATATATGTAATCTTGTATTTTACTAATAATTTTGTAATTCTAACTTTAAACTGATCTACATAGAGCTAATATGGGTATATGTAGCAATGCATGCTATTAATGGTACTAAATCATGCTAATAGGATGAGGTGCACACTATAACTAGTATGTAACTATGCTTAAAATAGATTTTACTAAAACACTAGCATTATAAACCAATAAAAGCTAATAAAAGCTCCAATAAAACTTTCCAATAAGAAAAACCATCGAGATCGGGGAGTCAATAGGGTTTGGATGATTTGATGAGGTGGAGCTTGATACAGTGATTCCAACGGTACAAAAATTGTTGAAAACGGATTTACGATTGGAAAGATACGGCGGTTTGAGTGTGTATTATGGTTCTAGGGACCTTATTATAATTTCAGAAATTCACCAGGTGCTAACCCAGAATTATTAAAAGGTTAGCAGGGTCCTATATGCAATTACACAAAAGTTCAGGGCACTAGGTGTAAATATTTAGAACTAAATTATAATTAAAGAAAAGGTGAGGGGTGTAACTATAAAATTACTAGGCTTAAAATATAATTTTATAGAATAATAGGGGCTTGGATGCAAGAATGGCATTCACTGGAATTTATGGAATTATTTTTGTATGGGGAAAAGGCTTTGGAATATATTTTTGGGTGTACTAAGCTGGGTGCACCTAGTGTTTTACTATATCAGGCTGACAGGTGGGGCCGTGGGTTTTTCTTTTATTTTTATTTATAAAACTAAGCCGGTTTAATCTGGGCCGTTGGATCATGAATGGGGGGGGTCTAGATTTAAGGGCGACGTGGAGGCTTGGGGGTCCTTGGATCTAGGTCGGATGGTTAGGATTTTAAAAAGGATTAAAGGGCGACGTGGACTAATCTGTGCCGTTCTTTTGGAATTGAACGGTTGGGATTTAAAATGGCCGGTTGGGGATCTACGGTTTAATCTCGCGCGTCCGATGTCGATCGAACGGCCAGCAGTGGCCTGGGGGGCCGACGGCGGCCGGACAGGGGCAGGACGGCGGCACCATTGCCGGAGAGGGAGAAAAGCTTGCCACTGTGCTCGAAGCTTGACGGGAACTTGACCAGGAGTGAGAGGAGTGTATGGCGAGTTCATCTAGGGGTTCTCAGCGGCTAGAGACGCCCGTACACGGCTGTCGACGGAGTGGCACCAAGAGGAAGAGGTGGCGCTCGGTGCTGGAGCTTGGTGATGATGAGGACAAGCTCCGATGACCGGGAGGCGAAGGAGGAGATCGAGGGCGAGCCGCTGGTGCAGAGAGGATGGACAAAAGCTCGCCGGAGAGGTGGAATCGTGGCGGCGGCTGAGGTGGCGAAATTTTTGAGGAAAAATGATTTCGTTGCGTTTGGGCCGAAATTGGGGGCAGTGAGCGGGGCGAGGAGCTCCAGAGAGGCTTGGGGTGGCTTTTTATAGCCGGATGAGGGTTAGTGTGGGGCCTGGCAGCGACTTGAAGGCGGCGGCGGCGTGTTTGGTGCGGCGGGAGCGGTCTGGACAGGTGGCCCAGGAAGGAGCGGCGTGGCGTGCACAAGCTTTTGTCGGGGCTGTAGCAGGCGGCGGGCACGTCGGGTTGTCGAAAGGACGTGGAGACGGTGGTGGCGCGCTCAGGTCCGGTCGGGGCGGGCTGTACTGGCGCGGCGGGGCACGTCGGGCTATCGAGGATGCGCGGGAACGTCAGCGGCGCGCGCGGGAGCTGGCCAGGACAGGCGGCGGCGCACGTCCGGCGGTCCGAGAAATGCGGCAGCGGCGGCTGCACATGCGGGAGCGTGTCGGCTGGAGGAGGAAGAAGGGTGAGCTGGGCTGGGCCATATTGGGCTGCGCAGGAGAAAAGAATGGGCTGCCTGCTTGGAAAAGGAGAGAAAATGAGAGAGATAGATGGGCTGCGCAGGAAAGCTTTTAGCCCAGGTAGGATTTTGGGATTTGAGATTTTGTGATGTGGTATAATATTTTAGGACGAACAGCTTTTATTTTGGGCTCATCTCCGATTTGATTTTGATTTTGTTCTAAAAATCTGGAGGGCAGATAGCTGTTTAACAGAGATATATTTGACCAAGGTCAAATATGTTTAGGTCAAATATGTTTCAAAAGAATTGGACGTATTTGGAACTCAAGGAATTGGACGAATTTAGAATTCCGGTAGAACACAAGAAAACAAACGACGAATAAAAAAAGAAGGCAATCACTTGTCACACGGTCAAATTTTAATGTTTTATGAAGTTTCCAATTGATACGGTTTGACTTACGAAATGAATTTTTCTACTTTGAAAAGGAGGGAAAGAGAGAGACAAAAATGTTAGCATTTTTGTTAGAGACAATTTAAATTTTCAAATTTTAATTAGGGTGAATTTTGGAGTGTGACAAAAGGTCACAAATACCTTTTTTTTAAGAGCAGCGATGTTCAGCATAAAGAAAATGTAGGAGAAAAAAAATAAGATATAGGGAACATAGACTTTTTTTTCAAAAAAAAATGTCAGCTCTCCGCTAATCACCAAGCTATGCAGTAGCCAATAGCGAGTGCCATTAGAGATTATGTTTTGCCGTGCCTTCTCATTATCAACACTATTTCCACTTGTACCTTAGCTTCCTCGTGACGTTAGTGTATAAAGGACTTGCACTTCGTCTGAACTTTCTAGAGCTAGGAAAAACATCACCAAGCCTCCCTTCAGTCATGTGTCTTATTGCTTCAACCTCTGTCCAATGGGAGATGTAGGATATGGCTATAATATTAAGGTAAGGTTTGGGGAAAAATGGCCAAGTTATTTTTTTTGCCATTACTTTTGCCGAGCTTGGTGAATAACTATCCTCTGCCTTCATTTTGCTTCACTTGAGGCTTGACATATTTTATCAATTTGAATGTGCAATAGTTCTTGGAGATTCAACACATAGGGGCTACTTCTTTGGCGACCCCTTTTGACTTTGATGGCTTCTCCATATTTGCTCTCTTTATAGTTGTAGTGAATTTGGAGGATAGTTTCCACCATTGGTGACTAAAAATCCTCGCAGGCTCTTTTTTTTTTTTACTCAAAGGACCCTTGTTAATATCTCGTAGGGTGGCATGTAGCTCCACACTAGACAAGACTTTTATCAAGCTAGGTAGCCCTTTCATACTCTTTTCTGCTATAGTTTCCCTCGAGGCTTGGCATCTCTCATAAACTGGACAAAAGCAGAAGGCATGATATCAACCCACAACTTTCGGAGTCAACTCAGATCAAATTTCGACATCTCTTTTTTTTATCCCTTGTTGGTGCAAGCCAAGTGTTTAGTGTTAAGGTTGCTGCAATACAAGTTAGATCAATTGGGACATTCCCTGCCCAGGGTCACATCCACTAACAACACTAACTGTCGGCCAACATGGTGACATGTACGAGAAAAGCCTTTCAGTGTGAGACTATGAGTTCATGTTTTTTTAAAAGATGTAACAAAAAGAGGGAGCAAATAAAGAGGGAAAATGCATTGACCCTTGATCAAGCAAAATATTTCTTTAGGTGTATCCCGTTAACTGGGGGCATGGGACGAAAACATTGATGATTAACCAGTTGATTTGCACCACCATCATAGACTGGCTCAATAATAAATGCTCTTTCTCACTTTAGTTCACTTTCTTGATGTGGTCTGTGATCTGCTTATTTTCTTGATACACATATCAAGGTCATTTCTTGACCAAATATTTGTTTGCATAATGTTTGTACCATAAATATAAGAGGGTAGGCGTTTTTGCAAATGTTGCCTTTCGATTGGATCGTTGATAAGGTGCCATGTCTGAAATATTCAAGGTATGGGTTGTACCAATCATCTTCATTGATGGTCAAGATTGACACATGCTGAACCTCATATTTTTTCGGGGACAAGCTCTAACATAGCCAGTAGGAGTCACCTCTCTTCAATTTTCACATGAGCGGTTTCCGCATTTGGGAACACAAGCGCTGCTCATATACATTACTAATTTATCGAACAATGAGTTGAGAATTGCCATATGCAAGAAAACCGAATGTCCATAGAAAATGCAAGCAAAAGGCTAAAGATGAGGGCCTCACCTTGGCTTCATTATTCGAACATTCTTTCTTGAGAATGGAGAAAAAATGATAAATTGTCTCGCCATGAGGGTCTTGAACACGAGTACTGCTTAGGCCCTTCTTCATGATGTGCCATCAGGATCATTCACTATACGAGACGCTCCGTCGAAGTAAAGCTCCTATGGTGCCTCAATGCCCACAGTGAGGACATTTTTTCAGGAAAATTGACCATTAAAGGGGACTCATCTTAGTGGGTCTGCCCTTGCTATGAGCTGAATTTGGTGTGCCAACATGTAGTGTCGCAACTTCTTCAAAGAGAATATGAGGACCCAGCATGACTCCCTTATTTCAGCAATTATGTCATCTTGTGGCTCAAGGAGAAAACGGTGTCATTGATAAATGGGACATGGATCCTCCTTTGTTCTAAGGTAGTTCGTCAATATATAGTGACCTGGCCACCACCTTCTAATTATTGAGGTGTAGGAGCAGCATCAAGCACTTCTCTTTTGCATCTTTTTGCTCTTGACTAAAAATTTGGCGGCTTGCCCCCAGCTTTGGGGCATGAATTGCCACTCGGGAGAGTTGGGTCATGGAAATTCTGCATCCCCTTCAAAATTAGGCAAAAATAATTGAGGCAGACAACGATGCCCTCGATCATATTGCCTTCTTAGCATATAATGGCAGTTGATTTGCTTTGTTGCATTGAGAGCTTCTCACCAGTGGCGTGCAAGTGTGTCACCATGCTTTAGTGCTTATAAAATTGTTTAGAACCAGCCCTTAACATGTTAACAAGCATCATATAAGATTGGTGCTGCTATAGATATGGTCAACTGTAGCGCAAGTCCATGCTACAAATCAATAAGGCACCAAAAGAATGACATTTTGGTGAAAATCTGTACCATACATAGTTTTGTAGAAATAAACGTGCTGTGGCCAAGACACATGACACTTCTGGAAATAATATTACTGTAGCAAAAAACCATGCCATAGTTTGTGGCAATAAATATGACGAAAACCCTTGCCACACTTGTGGGATAAAGTAGATAGACTATAGCAAAAATCCATGCCATAGTTTGTGGAGATAAATATGTTGTGGCGAAAATGCATGCCACATTTGTAGAAAAAGTACTATAGCGAAAAACCATGCCATAGTTTGTGGTGAAAAACCATGCCATATTTGTCGGAGAAAGGCACTATAGCGAAAGTCCATGCCATACTTTGTGGAATAAATATGTTATGGCGACAACCTATACCATACTTATGGAAATAATAGATGTACTACAGCAAAAAGCCATGCCATAGTCTTGTGAGAAAATAAATGTGCTGTGGCGAAAAAACCATACCATACTATAGCGAAAAGCCGTGCCATAGTTTGTGAAAATAAATAAATGTGTCATGGCGAAAAACCATACCATACTTGTGGAAATAATAGATCTGCTATAGCGAAAGTCCATGCCGTAGTTTTATGGAAATAATTATGCTATGGCAAAAAACCATGTCATATTTTGTGGAAATAAATATGACGAAAACCGTACCGTACTTGTAAAAAAAACAGATGTTCTACAGCGAAAATCCATGCCATAGTATTGTATAAGTAAATATGATGAAAACCCTACCATACATGTAAAAGAAATGTACTATAGCAAAAGGCCATGCCATAGTATTGTGAAATAAATAAATGTGGTATGGCGAAAACTCACACCATATAGCGAAAACCATGCCATAGTATTATGAAATAGGCCATGAGACTCATGAAAAGCATGCAAGAATTGCTTGTTCTTGCTTCAAATATTTCCAGCAGTGCACTTGTACATGCAACTAGTAGGGTATTACACAGTATAGAAGATACGAATAGGCCACAAGAAAGATTAGATTTGGCATGGTAGTAACAGCACCATATCAATATATGAAATGATGGTGCTTTGCAGCTGCAATATCTTGCTCTTTTCAAAAATGCATTCAAAGATATTGTAATAATATCGACTTCATAAGAAGCCTTTCAAACATACTTCGATATTGAATCGAGATAGATACATATGACGATGGACTCATTTTTACAATATGGTCACTTTTCACGCCCACCGTTTCACCACGTAGAACTAATATGCATGGATAGGAGAGTAGGCAATTGCCCCCAGCTCCTACGTAACAAAGGGATTGTTTCATTTTCTATTCAGGCTCAAAGCAATATCATCAGCCTTTTAGTCCTTCATTTGGAAAGTCTTTTGCAGACGTTGAAAGCATGATTGCTGTTGTCATATCTTTGATTATTTGTATATTGTGAGGATGAAACACTCAATCTGTGAGTGATCATATTGAGTCACATGTCTTGAAATCACACTTTGTTTATAAATATTGAGATTTGTTTCGTTGCTGTTAACATTGGGTCAAAATATGATCAACCAAAGTTAGCCTGTCACCATGGAGGTAATTTCTTCTGTACCATAATAGTCTCACTCTTGATTAGATGATATTGGCCGCTCTCAACATGCTTGCAAATTGAATCGGAATGGCAACATTGGCTACTTTGTATTGTATAGCTTGAGGTGTGACACCTCGTGCCGCCTTGTCTCAATGATTCAACTTCATGTTTATAACCACCATGGATTTTAAACACGGGTATGCCCCCATTTTGTATATCGTGCTTGGATGTATGAGATGGTCGGCCATGGGTGAGATGACCAGGCTTGCCCCCTGTTTGTATGATCGAGTTGCGACCTGAGTGTGCTGCTCAAGTTGCCACCTTTGAGCTTATAGTTGATGATGCAAATACTTTTGGTGCTGGTCAGTTTGTAGTGTAGCAAATTTGTTCATATCAGGGCCAACATGAGTTACTACATGATTGGCTAATATTAACACGGCAGCTTGGCACAAAATACCGCTATCGGCCATGAATCAATTGCAGATTGGAAGATGAGATGGACGTTTTACAGCGCACGTCCAGAATGCATTCATTGTAGCTTCCTTCGAGAGCTTTGTCAACTCATACGACGTCTTGCTTTTGAAGAGAAAACATAAAGAACATTCACGTGATCTGGGTATTCAGAACCATATGAGCCTTCGCAAAATATTTGTTTTGAGTAGCACGATCACACAATGCAGCATGCAGTTTTATTTTGGCTTCCCTTAATGGCATTAGTACTACCTCCAGACCGGGCTTTGTGCGCCGACGAGGACAACTTGTAATCAGCATTATTGAGTACATGATTTCATCAAGTCACCATGGATGAGACTTGTCACGATTTTTCAAAAGATGGCGAGCCTGCCATTTTTCTTTGAGCTCTTGTGTGCTTTTACAGCTTCAACTTTTAAATGCACCATCTAGAGGAGGATCATTAAGATGATAATAATCCCTTCTTATTCTGAGATTGCCACATGCGGACATATTCCGAAATGGAGCGGACACAGAGTGGTGCAGAACTCCAAGCCTTCATCATATTTGATAATGAGGATGGACACTCCGCAGAAGAGAATCCTTTTGTCAGTACACCACATGATCAAGCTTTGTACAAAATGATATACCAATCACGGGTACGTATATTGCCTCTTGTTATTTCAATATACTGAATAATAAGCATTGCATACTATTTTTTTTAACCCACGTGCACAAGCTTTTTATGTGCAACTATCAATGATAGCCGCAGCTCATCAACAAATTCAATTGTTGCTCAGCTAGAGATCTGGCCCTTACTAAAATGTAAATCATGTCGAGCTATTTCTTTTAAGAAGAAAAAAAATTATTATAGCAACAGAGCTAATACATGTGAGCGCAGAGCTCAGTTTAGTTTAGAGCCGCAATCTAGATCAAGCGATGCTTGTCTTCGACAAACCTCTTCTGTGAACACGACTTTTTAGCTACAGGTCCCAGCCTTGTCGCTTCTTGCCTTTTATTTAGACTATAGTGAGGACCCAAAACGAACCAGTGGTGGCATTGGAGAATATTGCGCCCTGTCATTTTATAACACAACAGCAGGAACTTAATTGTTTCCCCTTATCATGGTGTGCTTTTTTATATATCACAGCCACACACAGAGATTATTTTTATCGTCCCATGCTAACTAGCCATGTTGATTCCACCCAGGATGTAAGAAGCCATTTGTCTGTAGTGGAGCTTGTAAAACTTGGGTCATAGCGCTCATGGTAAGTAAAGATGTCATGCCGAGCTAATGTAGCATGCATATTGGCTAATCTTCCATTAAGTCAACCTTGTTTTTTTCTTTGGCAAGTAGCCTTGTTTATCAGCAAGCATCGCCCTATTGTGGTAATAGTGACATGCTAATATATAATCATGATAGTCACGCAATGTTTATTGCTCCCTATCAGTCTTCATTTTTTTGTCAAGCTCGCGGCAGGAGCTCAAATGTATCTCGTAATATACATGACATACAACAGAACTTTTGTGCCATTTGTCAAATGTTGAGCAACCATTGTGATTGTAGACAGAACGTGTGGAGAGACATTCTTTGCACACAAAAAAACTCACATGAACCACCTTTGAAGAACTCATATATGTAGCTTGAGCATCGTCCTTCTAGACACCAAAAAAATATGTTGAACTATACAGTATGACAGCAACGCATCATAGTAAACTTAGCATCAAGCTTTCACTTATATTTTTTAAGAGGGAAACATGCATCACAAGGGACGGTTGACCATGCATCAATCACCGATGTATTTGTGTTGGTTATTGTTCCTTACAGTTCCACTAGCAGCATGTGAGCCAGCAGAATGTAGAGTGTTATCGGAGCAGCCAGTTACATCAGTCAAACAAGCCATCGGAACCTCAGAATGAATTGAATCAGATACCTTTGTGATGATGTGAGAGGTACCTCTGGCAACTCGGCTAGTGGAGAGCCAGGAGGAGTGATGAACATACCCGCTGTTAAGAGAGAAATCTGGGCATGCTAGCATAGATACGGCCAATTTTTTCCAAGAGGAAGGTAAACAACTCTGATAAGTTCGATGCTTTTGAGTTTGAGAGAAATAAGTTAAACAAAGCTGGTAACTCTCCGTTCCTTCTTCAGTTCTGTCTTGTTCTCTGGATAATAGTTAACTCATCAACAAAGTCAATCAGAGCAAGCTCAAACTGAAATGCAAATCACGTCCAGCTATTTTTCTCAAAAAATAGCAATTCTGCTCTGAAATTTATTTAGAGTTGCACCATTGATCAAGCGATGTTGCTATTCAGCAAGCCTCTTCTCCGAACAAGCCTCTTTTGTTACAAGTGGCGTTACCTTCCCTGCCTAGGCACCTCTTGACATTTTTCTTGATCTAGGGCTACAGTGAGCAACTGAAATGAACCAGTGAGGGCGTTCGTGAGTATTCATGATTTCATCCATTGTGACCCATCTGTATTAGTCTTCACAATAGTATTGGAACATCGACGTGATACGACACATAGCTTGAAGTAAGGCATTGTACAGTACAGCCCCCAGCGTTTATACTTCAAGTTCATTGTAGGAACTTAATGGCACGCTTTCTCCCTCCTATTTTTTTTTAGCCAACGCACATGACCTGTTTTTGCCACACTCATAGCAACTACCATGCCAAACAGCACACATTATATACAGGTTGACCAACCTTCCTCAAGCTTTATGGTGTGTATTTCAGCAAGCAACTTTGTTGACTAGCAAGCATCGCCCAATGCTGTAATAGGACTGTAATGGGACGTCCAACTCATAGAAAATTTTATGATGACCATTGAAGCGCAGCAAAGATGGGAGGAGAATCAGGTCCCACCGGGCGTGCCATTTTGTTGGTGAAAACAAAATGAAGACAAAAAATAATAAAAAGGGCTGGAACCATATATTTCATTGATTATTGTTGATTTACAAAATACAGAATTCCAACACAAAGTCTGTCTTCTTCTGTCTTCTACGTCGATGCTTAAGGAGAGATATGACTAAAGTGATTGTGTAGTCCGCTGATTCCCGGGGCCATACAGGGCTCGCTCGGTTAATTGCATCTACAAAACGAGTCTGTAGAAAACCTTCGATTAAGCTGCGCATAACGGTCGGATCTTCATGTAGAGTGTTCCTCGTCCATAATATGTGATGGTGGACTGCATGTGATGTCGAAACCAGTCACACAATAACATCGCCATGTCGAGCGGAACGGAATGTGTTGATGAAGAGGATAACTTTCACCTCGTCGGTACCCAATCATGTGTATGCTAGTTTTCATCTAGTCGGACAGGTGTGTGTTGGCTTCACCTCATCGGTGCTCGGTAGTGTGTCCGATCCCGTTGCATGGGATATGGCGGTGGAGTAGTAACTTAGCTTCGTCATCACTTGCAAAAGTTTCGTCTAGCCTTCTCTGTAATAGACTTGTGATGATATCGATCTAAATGCCACGAGCAACAGCCGGTTGCTTTGCTTGGACGATGAATATTTTTACAAATGGACTAGCAAGCCATTACCATTGGGGGGATTCTCTATGATGAATTGAATCTCATATATGTACCGTCATATTGAATATATGCAAACAGGCTGACATGTCATTGAGTGAGATTCGAGCACCTCTCCTACTCCACGATAGGTGATAGGGGCCTCTCGAATATTGAGACAAAAATCTGAGGACCTCTCCTACTCCACGATGGGTGATAGAGATCTCTCAGAGATGAAACGTGATACTCGAGCGCCTCTCCTACTCTACGATGGATGATAGGGGCCTCTCGTGTATTTAGATGAAAAATCTGAGGATCTCTCCTACTCTACGATAGGTGATAAGTATCTCTCAAACATGAAACTTGTGATACCCGAGCGCCTCTTCTACTCTACGATGGGTGATAAGGGCCTCTCGTGTAGTTAGATAAAAATCTGAGGATCTCTCCTACTTCACGATGGGTGATAGGGATCTCTTAGACATGAAACTTGTGACTTGAGCGCCTCTCCTACTCCACGACGGGTGATAGGAGCCTCTCGTCTTAACCTAAGTGCCTCTCCTACTTCACAATGGGTAATAGGGGTCTCTCAGGCATAATCGATGCGTCATCGCTGAACTTGATTATCGCGAAGCCATCGGCTCACCTTGACTCATGGTTGCGGAGAAGACAACTGCCAACTTGAACGAACTCATCCTTGTGAGCTTGAGGTACTCCGGCAACCTGACGATGTGTTGCGTGCTTCTGCAGCAAGGGCGCGTGTAACCGGCGGGGTGTGGTCTGCGATGGCGGCCGTCTGGCCTGCGTGATACTCCGGCATGGCGTGCTCAGCCAGCAGCCTGGCCTCTACCACGGAGCCTGTCAGCCTGACGGCCAGGTCTTTGTTCTCTCTTCCTCTTTTGAAAGGTTTACCTTGTTTATATAGGCAACGACGTTTGGGTCATCGCATGAATTTTGTTGGGATCTCCGCGTGGCTTCAGCAGAGCGCGGCCATTAGTTTGTTGCACCTCACGTGGTCAATTTGTTGCACGTATATCGGATCTTCACTCGCGGCAACGTGTAGCCAGCAGGTTTTGTTTGAGTTGTTTTGCATGCTCTCATCCGTGCACGTAAAGCTGAAGTTTGTTAGGATTTGTTCTCGTGCTTCGGTTCAAAAATCAAAACAAAAGATTCATGTTTATCAAAACTTCTGGCCGTAACCAACTGCATGGGCGTCACCCACCAGGATATATCAATATCAATAGGATAATCATTGTAACAGCAATTTAGGAACCTTCCAGCACTCATCTTCTGCCCACGTAGTGCTTAAGTTTATAATTTCTACCGAGGCACAAACCCGGCCATGTACATATTGTTATACGCAGTGGCGTACTTAGGATTTTACGAAAGGTATGCCAAATTTTTTTTTACAATTGTACAGACGAAGACGGCAACAGTTATAGTTGCGACATCAGACGCTAGAGGCTAAAGAAGAAGAAATATTGAGAAGCTACATAGCACTTGTCCTTCGTCTTCGAGATCACTGAAGACGGCAGTCAACTACTCCATACTAGTATCAGATTTTGGCTTAGCTTACTAGATCTAGAAAACATGCAGCCTAAAAAAAGTCAAACTGGTAAATGCATTGATAGCTCGGACTCATAAAAAAAGAGAAATATTCAAAAAAACAAATATTCTATCATTGCTCATCAAAAGTTCTATCCTCTTATCATATATTCCGCCATTCAAAATTAAGACCTTATTTGGAACAAAGGAATTTTTCATGATTCCTACGTCTTTCATGTGAAATTAAACTAATTCCTGTGAAAAATTCCTAGATTCCTATGAAAATTATGCATTCCAAAGGAGGCCTAAATGTTCCAAGTATTTCTCTTAAAGATTCCAGCATAACTGAGTGTATTTAGTGTCAAAAAATTATGACAGAGCAGTACGTACCATATGGATGCAAAAGTTACTGCTTAGATAAAAAAATAGCAATCTAACATGTACTTATATCAATATCTAAAATTTAGTTATTAGCATCCTCACTAAATTCGGTACCTATATATAACAATACTTTAGGATTACTTATGTATATTTACTATTTAATATCTGTTAGAATTAGAAACTTAGTTAACACTTGTATTAAGACTAATTTGAGTTAAAAAATTTAGGTATGCCGTAACATACGTGGCCCACCCACTGCGTACGCCAGTGGTTATACGTGCTGCTGCGCAGTGTTTGTTACGGTATGGATATTTCAGAGTTTGTTTTGACATGGCCGGTCGGTTGACAACGTCAGAATTGTTACAGTTTAGATATGTGTGTATCCGATTGATATACTGTATACAAGGCCAAAGACGACAACGTCATTCTGTCGTCGTAGAAATCGTCCATGATACATGTTTGCATGCACGTATGAGAGTCATGTATTCATGGAAATATTATTCACTCTTTCCACGTCATACAGTGGCTTTTGGGTGCTGTTTTCTCCCTAATGAAACCAATCAAGTTAAGACTCGATCTTAATTGCAATGACCAAAAAATAGTATTTTATGCCAGCCTCAAGATCCAATTGATCCAAACGTACTTATACATATATAGTACAGGTGCATGCAGCAAGATTCTCTTTTTTATCCTTTGTGGCATTGTAAGATCACACTTTTCTGTCACAAATTTATGGAAAATAATCATCAAACAGTAATATACACAGAATATTTGGTAGGATATTCTCAAGAGGGTCAACGAGCAATATACAAAAAACACTTTCAGAAACTATTGGCCTTATACTTCTTTTTGTTTTGTTCTGTTTATTTGGCGAACATTGGCTGGTGTAACAGCCTACGTCCAAATACAGTTCGTACCCACGCACATGCTGTGTGGGCCAGACCTATACAGCAACCCGCTTACGTTTTCGATCTCGCTTCGCGTGAAAGGGTTAATCCGAAGTTACTACGCTTTAGATCCTTAGCTATTTTAGTTGGTCCATCCCTCTTTGAACTAGCAGGTATGACTAATCTCATAGTTTCCTCCCACCACAAGTCATATGAGTTGGGCCTCTCCCGATAGTCCTCACAGACTCTATCCTCAAAAGACTCGATGTCCTCGTCGAGACAACTTACTCACTCAAGAGACAGACAAACAAGATCGATCCTCCCTGGTCACATCGTACGTCAGTGCCAGCATATGTGTCATGCTGTGACCTCACAGAGCCCACGCGCCATGCACACTATATCTGCGCCACCTGACCGTATATCACTGTAACACAACAAAAGTCGGCTCTGATACCATTTTGTAACAGCTCAAGTCCAAACACGGACCATACACGCACACGCTGTGTGGGGCCACCCTTGCACAGCAACTCGCTTACGCTTTCATCCTCGCGTCGTGTAAAAAGGTTAACCCGAGGTTACTATGCTTTGAATCTTTGGCTATTCAAGTTGGTTCATCCCACTTTAAACTAGCAAGGTAAAACTAATCTTATGGTTTCCCCTCGTCACAAGCCGTAGGAGTTGGGTCTCTCCCCGTGGGCGTCACAGCTGGCTGGTTATTGCTGTTGGTATTTGAACTTTGTTTTTCTCCTGCTTAATGCAAAGGCAGAGCACCTGCCATTTATTCTTCAAAAAAAGAAAATAGGTATCCTGTTGTTGGAAGATGTTTTAGTTAGTATGTTCTACTGACCAAATATTTTGTTATTAAAACTCATAATATTTCCTTGCTTTTGCTGTTTTGATATAATAAACTGTTTCTACCCTTCAGATTTGCCTAGTAACGCCTTTAATGTTCTCACACATGAGTAATTCAAGCTTGCTACAGCTGAATAATAACACTCCTAATTGTTAGTTAAGATATCTTAGCTCTTTATTTATACTTTAGTTGTAAGCTACTAAGCTTCCGATTAGTTCACATTCCTGCGCCATTTATATCTTCTATCTGGACTGCCTAAATCAATTGTGTAGGTCTAGTCAGGTGAAAAGACCTAAATCAATTGTTGTTTAAAATATTGTTATGATGAAAATAGTTTAGGGTTGCAGTGCCTCGTTTCAGTTTTAATGCAGCATCTTATTTGCAGTGTCTCTTCTGATTATTTCAAAAGGCTCCACATGTTCTTCTCTAGTTTAAATGGCTAGTTTCTTTTGGTTCCTGTAGATGTGCCTGAATGAATTATATAGTGTGTTTAATTATTTTAATTTGTTCCATAAAAGTAGTTGCATTAATTTATTGTTTTTTGCAACTATTGTCATGCCTAGTTACACAACAATATTGCTCTATATTTTCATCTGTTTTATGCAGAAATTATCAGATTGTGTTGTTTACCTAAATCCTGCTCCGGAGCTGGTGAATTTTCAGATCTTGTAATTTGTTCTTAAGAGATGCAAAGATAGCTAGCCTCATGTTTAGGAACCTAAAGGGTTGATTATTTAACAACTACACCTGACTCCAAATTTTTGACAAAAGGAGACCCAGACTGGAGGCATTTCTTCGAATCATCCATCAGTGCACTGGCAGACCCAGGGCCCGGCGACCCTGGGCGCCTGCCCGGGCTCCACGCCATAACCTCCCAAAAACATCCTTTCAGATAATCTCTTTTTGCTAATCTCATTTGTCCTCATACATAATTTGAGTCTCACGATTCAAGAGACTTCTCAAAAACATACTAGTATAAAAAATATTATAGTTACAAAATTATTGTTGTTATCATCAATTTGGACTTTGTGATTCAAATCCTTCTCAGAAATGTAGTATCAGAAATATTATAGTTCTAAAACTATTGATTGTAAGGGATTATGTATATTTGAATTAATTTTTTAAAGTTGACGTTAAGACTCCGGTGTCAAATATTCCTGTACAGATTGAGGACATGCTAGGTTAGGCAATACAGTTGAGCCGGGAGCTTTTCAATATTTAGAACTCCATTCGATGGATTTCGAAAATTTAACACAATTACCATTGTGTGTGTGCGTGTGAGAGAGAGAGAGTGGAGTAGAGTAGAGAAACAAACATCAATAAAATGGAAGCAAAACAAGAATTGAAGTCAAAGTTCCAATGTAATAGATGTCATTGTTAGCTGTGTGAAATTGTTGAAACCCATCGAATGAGCCTTAGATAGTCATCAAAAAGCTCGGAGGTGGGGGAGTGGCTGACCGTCAAATACCCCCGGGCCATTGGTTGTATGCGTATATTCAACTTCCAATCCCATCTTTTGTGTAGGAAGGAACAAGTTTAGGGACCTGGAGCCCCTGTAGCAGTATTTGACTTCGAATCACAGCGATGTGGGTACTCCCAATGCAAGTTTCAATAGATAGTTCTTAAGAGTAATAAATTATTTTTTAATCCAATCTTTTTTAAATACATAGTTTCTGTAGCAGTTTCTATATATAGATTAAAATTTAATGATCCCTTGTAAATACTTCATAAGAGAGAATTGTGTCATAGAAACTAGTAGAGTCCTTCTAATGTATTTTTTTTAAAGTTTTTTAGTGCCTTGGTTTTAGTGAAGAGGTGACTCCTTGGTGTAGAAATAGTTTCTTCATCACTCACTCTCTTTCGCTGTCAATTTCTTTGCTACACAAGTAAAATGATAATGATGATGTGTCTATTAATGCATCGCACAGGTTTCAACTCTGTACCGAAGGAAAATAAATAAATTCAATGGAATAAGCACTATAAAAAAAGTGTTTATCCCGACAGCCCCACTCAAAGTACAAGCGGTTGATAATATTCAACCGGCTGCACTGAGAAAAAAGTGGGTCTCAACAATAGAACTGCCTGCAGAAACAAATTAGTGTAGTCAGACTTCATAAAAAACTAGCTGCACTAACATTTTTATTAGTGCGGGCAATTCTTTAAAAGAGCAGTCTGTGCTTACTTAAATTAGTGCAAGGGGTTGATATTATGAACCGTTTGCACTGCTGGCCAAAAATTTGAAAAATGTGTGTGGTGGATGGGCAGGTTTTATTTTAAGAGGTTTCCCTGACCAGCACAAGACTCGAGCCTCCTTTTCTCCTCTCTTTCACGCGCCACCGAACATCATGTACTCTCTCTCTCTTCCCCGAGCGGCGCAGCGGCCAGGCTAGCGCGGGCGGGCATGCGGCCGCCAGCTCGG
>BCLF01000001.1:7983175-8003684 GCA_001602275.1 Zoysia japonica | reverse complement strand
AACGTAACTTAAATGAACTAGATAATAAATCACTACTCTTTAGTACATATCGATGAAACAAAGTCAAGCATAAATGATGCCTCACACACTTTGTATGCTCATAGTACATACATTATATTAGCATATAATCACATATACACATTAGTGCCTTAGATACTTCATAATGAATACACTTACATGATTCAATAATGTAGTCACATAAATATTGTTTAAAATGAACTTAATAATTAATTAATCACTAATCCTTAGTAAATATTGCTAGGTAGTGATTATGCATAAAATGACACATCAAACTTCTAGTATTATATTAGGCAAACCATAATACAAGCTCATACTCGTGTAAAGGCTTTAGTATAATTAAAATATACCTAGCCACACTTAACTATCCATGTAACAGCATAAGCACTAAAATAAAGTAGCTAAGTAAATATTTATTCTAATAACTAACCCATAAAAAGTAATACTAAGATACACATAGAATAACAAGTCTTGCATTAAGATAGTCACCGCATCATGCATGATTTATCCATAGTTTTCATCGTGGAGTTTATTCGGCTCTTATTCGAAGTTTAATTGGGTCTTATCATTTCTTCTCGAGCTTTGTTTCTTTTACAGTAGTTTTATTAGGTGTATTCTACCGTGTAGACAATGTTGAGCTCGAAGAAGAGCAGGATTGCAAGAGGAGCCAGAAGGACTGACACACAAGGAGGAACTCGAAGATTCTGACCTCAAGTCCGAAGGTTAATGATTTGCAGGCAAGCTCTAACCACCTTGACCATATTAATCCTATGATTTGTTTCGCACCCATATGGCCTGAATGCTTGCATGTGTTTTCCATGTATTTAAACATTGTATAGTATTGATCCTACCTGTTATTAGGTATTTATATTAATGTCAGTTATTTGCTCTCATTAATATTAAATACCACCTTGTGGACTCAACGATGATACCCCTTGTTAGTCATAGGACTTCTATTGTTCAAATATTTTAAAGAATAGAAAGTTGCTTTGATACTAGAATGCTTAGGACTCTCTTGTGATGCCACTCATCACCACACTATTCACCATTGTGTAAATGTGTGTTTGGTGGGGTGAGTAAAATAAAATGGGTGGGTGATAGTGCAACATGTGTTAGGTGGAGAAGGGTATTTCTGGTTGGGGGCGAGACTTCTAATGGTGATATGGTGATGTATGTTAAGCTTCGGTCTAGTCCATCTGCCGTGGACAAGCGCTCGCCCTGACCGCATAAGAACCGATTCATTGGACCTCAACATGGTGATTTCATAGAACCACAAAACCTATTATGGGCAGGACTTACCCTAACTTATTGGCATCTACCGTATGCTCTACTAGGCGGCCAGTAGGGCATCGGGCATCAAGGGTGGAACTCGGGGAGGAATGTACCTGAGAGAGTCTAACTTAGAGGAAAAAAAAGTACCTCAGCTCAGTGTATCTGAGTCAGAAAAGGAAAATAAAGTATCTGAGAACTCAAAGAAAGTGAGTACTTGTGTTTCAGCATAGGTGGTCATTGGGGGATGGACGGATAAGGTGAGACTAGTGTTACGTTTCTCTCTAGCTAAGAGGACGTAGCCTGAGGGAAAAGTATACAACCTCTGTAGAATGTAAAATCTTTCTGGGAAGTCTGTTGTCACTGGTTATGACATACTATTATCTGGGCTCACAATGATTAGTCTCTCATACCTAATTGATTGTGTGAGTGGGTGTAGTTGTCCGTGTTTTGCAAAATGTCTGGATCAGATATTAGAGGCCCTTCTAATTAAAACTTGGGTTTATTCTCCTCTAGGTCCACCCACTAAAATGATGACAAACCATGTTTTGATCTCTTGGTTTTAAAACCTTCCTTAGTGAACCATGCAAAAAATGGATTTTTGCAAAGGAACCCCTAAGCATTATTCTTGCTACAACCAGGCATGCATCTATAAGTATGCCTCTGCATAGTGTTAGGGTTTACTGAGTACCTTATGTACTCACCCGTTTGCATATATGGTTTTAGTCATAGGAAAATTCGTAGAAGACGACGACGTGCTGGGTTTTCATTCTACTTTCTAAGTTGCTTGTAGATTTAGATCTTTGTTTCCGCTGTCTACTTCACCTCTAACCGGTTAAACCATTGTGGAAGCTTTAATCCTCACCGAATTGCTGTTAAAGGTCGAGTTTCAGGTATAATATCTTACTCGAAGTATGCTTTTGATTATCAATCTGTTGAAATTGTACGTATCAGCTACTAATTTAGGGACTGATACACGAGGCATAGTGCTGTTTGTGCTCACAATCTCTCACCCCCTCCGGTAGGCAGGAGCAAGCTGGATGCAGCCGGAGGTCTGCTTCATTGGTTCTGGATCCGACGTTGGACAGCTCGATCCAGTCAGTGTGTGGACATTTTCTTTTTATTTTTTGGAAATTGTTAGTGGAGCGGTGGATGCTAGGCTCCGCTCGTAGAAAAGTACTCTTTGTGCAGCTGGCTGCTTAAGATATCTGTCTGCATAAAAGATCTTAGTGCAGGCAGTTGATACACAAATAGTCTATTTTTACAGGCTCTCTAATGGCAGCATAATTGAAAACTGCATATAGAAACCGGTTTAAAACTGCCTGCAGAGATCATTTTTGTAGTAGTGAAGGTTAGAAAACGAGTCTTTCAGGAAAAAGTTTTATGAAAGGATTATGAATTTCCAGAATACAAGTATAGCGCTTATTCAACGAGATTTCAAGGAACTGGGCCGGACGAGGACGAGTGGACGACTGCGTCGTTATAGCATCCGTGGAATAATGCTACCAAACTCTGTACTCTCCCTTCTCATTTATCGAGATATCGAATTTTAGGTAGAGATATCAATCTATGACGGACTGTAGATACACGTACGGCCTAGCAATCGGTGGATATCATTATTTACCCGCTGTGAGTACCCTAAATCTAAATGTTAGTAAGACGTTAATATGAAACACTATAAAATATGCAGCTGGTCACTGCACGAATTGAATGTTACTGAAGAGAGCAAGCGATATATCATCAAAACCACACAGTTATATTAGGTATCTCACTTAACATGACTTGCCCGCCACAAACAATTACATGAGGACAAGTGACACTTACATACTGGTCCAAACCAGATACTCACAGACCTGTGACACAAACGATGCACACCCAAACACAAGCACATGACAAGAACTTACGCAAGATCGTTCGAGATCGAACGTGTCCACCAACGGACGCATACGTACGTGTGGATCCATCAACAGTTCGATGGTGTGGCGAGGCCGCACTTAGCTGGCAGCTCCATCGCGCGCTTGGGGTCGATGTTGTAGACCGTCATCCACGGCGAGTTCTTGTAGGTGCAGAGGCAGCCGAGGTCTGCGCTGCCCAGCGCCGCGCAACACGCATCAGATGGCTTTGTTGCCGGGTCCGTCGTCTTAGCCGCTGCAGGCTGGCACGACATAAACTGCTCGTTGCTCATGTTGCACACCGCCTCCATGGGAGCCGCGATCACGAGCAGCGCCACTGCCGCGGTGGCGAGCACGAGGGCAGCTGCTGTGAGCGCCGGCGACGACCTGGCCATGCCGTCTCTCGCGCGGCTGGCGGTGGGCGGATGGTTTTGCTGTGGGTGGCAGTGGACTTGGGAACGATTGGTGTGGTTGAGATAGTACTTGCCAAGGCGCCGTGCTTATATATACATCAGGGGCGCAGATTTTAGCTTGCGGTGCATGAAAACTTGTGGTTCTGCGAAGGCGTCCTTGGGTGTCTGCTGGAGAACATGCGACCGTTCTATTTTTGGATCACTAATGCTCTGTTTAACCACCGAGTCCGAAATGTTTTGGGTGTGTTTAATTTCTTCTGTTGCAACATTAGGGAAGCCATATTTATGATTTGACCCCGTAGACGGCACAGGCTGTCCCGCATGTAGAGATGAAATGTCCAGGAAAAAAAAATCTTCGGTCCTGTTAATATAAACAAACTCTCGTGTTTAAAAGAAACTCCAAAGCATCAAGTTATGCACCTAGTGCTACTCTTCGAAAGAAAATGAACGAACTATTGCCATTGCCGCTGTGAGCGGTATGTAGTAACCTAAAAGCTAAGGCGTCGGCCAGTAAGATGAACATTCGCCAGGCAGCCCGTGAAGGTCACTTGTCTGCTTGTATCCCCTTATGTCAGCGCACTTACTGGTGATCAGGTTCACGGGCCAAGAAGAGCCAACGGGTGCGCCGAGCCCACAGAGACTTGTGGCCGAGATGGTTCGACGAATCTGCTGCCCTGGCACAGGGGAGCTCATGCTTGCTGATGGATGTGAATCATGTGATTGCCTCAAACACGAGTGAACTCGTGCATATTCACCTATCGATTGTGGTTGTCAGGTAGTTGTGAAGTTAGTTTGTAACCGTGATTCGTAGCACCAAACATTTTCGAAAACAAGAACTTGTAGATGATGCGTTTTAAATTTTGACCGCGTTAGGTTGCAGTCATACTTGCTTCGAGGAGGGCCGAAGTTATGATCTGCTAGCATCTCAACATCTACGGTGATCGAGGAGCTCCGTTTGCTACAATCTTTAGGTTTTGTTTGCATCTGGTTGACTAATTATACCATGTTTGAAACCATTTGACATTATTATAATCTGAATTATAGAACTAGTTTATCTAGTCTGATTAATAAACATAATCTGCTAGACATGTTTGGAGGCAAGATTATAAAAACTACTTATCTAGTTTTTTTTTACTATGACCTATTTACCCTTTTTTATCCTTATTTTTTAAAAACAGTTGCTTTGTATCCTTCTTGCCATGTGAGGACGAACTCAACTCCAATACAGTAGCATGGCATGGAGTGGTATCCTAAAGGAGAGATATAAATATATAGAGCACAATATATGAGTCCGAATAGGAGCCATTAAGGAGCGGAGACAACTTTCATAATAAGTAGAGATTTGATAAGGGCAAAAATACTTTTCTTTAAGCATAATCAAATTTTAGGCACAATGAGTTTATTAAAACGATGGATTCAGTTTTTATAATCTAGACAAAAAATAACGTATTTGGAAGCATTACCGTTATATAACGATGATTATCATAATCTGGCTGGTTCTAAACATGATCTTAGTCAACTAATTTTTAGTCAAGTAATTATTTGTCATTGTCCTGTTTCGATTCCTGAGTAATTTTTAGTCCAATGTAAAGGAGAAGTCTCTCTTACCCCTAATGGTACGTAGGTTGTCGGTCAAATAAAAGATAAGGCCAAAAACAGTTTTGATTAATCAAGATAAGGGACAATTTCATCTTTTCTTAACTTTTCTACCTCATTAATCCCTATTAGTCCCCATAGTAGGTTCCAAGTTACTAATGTTTTAATCATTAGTCAGAGTAGGGACTAAAAATTATTCCCCCTATTAGTCATTCCATTTGGTTTCAATAAGGACAAAATTTAGTCGACTTACAATTAGTCGCCTGGATCCACACAAGACCTTATTCCAGATGATTTTGGTGTTTATTCATGCACACCAGGACGGACGTGCTGTTGGCAAATAACACGTACTACAAAATAAACGCAATTCTTATCCTAGTAGGAGTATGTTAGCACGCGCATTGGAGGGTTTATGGATTGGCTTGGAGAGGAAGAAGAACGAGGGGAAAGAACAGAGGAGAACAGAATGAGGCAGGAAAGATTAAAACACAGCTTTCGGTACATGAAACGAGGAGCTGTCAGCCAGCAGTACTAAAAAATAGTTCTTACAAGCAGACTTAAATGGTTTCTGCTAGCGGTTTCTGTTTCTGATGGCATTAATGACCCTTGAAAAATATTTCATTGGTACACACGTTTACGTGGATCGCCTGCACTGAACCGTCTGCACTGAAACATTTAGTGCCAGCGAATTTCTTAAAATAACTGGCTGCACTAAGAATCTTAGTGCAGAAAGTAGAGTTACGTTGTCCGCTGCACTGAAGGTCTTAATGCAGACGGAGTGTTAAGGCCACTGCCTGGACTAATCAATTTTTTCAAAAAAAAAGCTTCGGCTTGGTCAGCCACTGCTTCGCCTCCACGCTGCTCGACAGAGGCCTAGCCGCATAGGCCTATCCTGCGATGCTGCACTGCCGCACTGCTCGGCATGAATCGAAGGATGGCCAAATACTCAAATATGACGAGAAGGACAGATCTGAGTAACTCATGGCCATGGATTTGAGCTGTTCAAAGCCTCTTCGTTTCAGTTGCACCTAGAGGAAAGCCACAGAGCTGAACTGCTAGCAGCCCCTTCACGTTGCAGCCACGGGTCTGGATCTGAGCCCGATGACATGCACTGCATAGGTATGGTGATCTTGGGGGGTGACGAGTATGAGGAATGGAGAGCCTATAGCACAACTAACAAAAGCCAACAAGTCCCCATCAAAACCCAATCAGATCCACTTGGGAATCACAATGAAAACAAGAGAAAGAATGGAGACCTGGCTATCGAATCGTAGGAGTAGCAGAACAGACAAGGAGGAGGCACATGCCGCTGCACCCGTCACGCCGCCGCCCCGGCTGCTGGGCTGCCGTACCACTTGCCACTCCACCGGACACCGCCTCTCCGAAGCCGCCGAGTAGATATGGCCGCTCTCTGGCTGCCATGCCACTTGCGGGGCAGAGCAGGCGGCTGGGGTTGCCGCCGCCGCCATGAGGGTCCGCTACACTCCAGATCCGCGAGTGCTGTCCAGGAGCTCGTCCAGGGAGACGCTGCCGTGTGGTACTCTATGCTCCAGATCTGCCACAGAGAGAGAGAGAGAGAGAGAGAGAGAGGAAAGTGAGTGATAGGGCGTCGGGGAAAGGGCCTGGAAGATGGGTAAGGAGGAGAGAGAAATAAGCACAAGAGGCTGAGTTTACGAAGCAGGGTGTAGCATCCCAATTTTCAAACCAATTTAAAAATCTTAAATTCAAATTTGACTAACTAAAAACACTAACATTTTTTAAATGCAAAAGCTCATCTAAATAAAAACCTAGCTAACTTGAAAATTTAATAAAATTAAAATTTTATTTGTGACAAATGTGTGCGTCGTTTTCTTTCCCCTTCTATTTTGTTTTCTTTTTCGATTTTCTTAATTTTTATTTATTTGTTTAGTTTGTCCGATCTTATTTGAATTTAATTCAGATTTCATTTGATTGAGCTCATTTAAATTTGAATCCTTTTAAATAAATTTGAATATTTTTGTTTAAATCCAAATTCTGAGAAAAATCAATATTATCTTTTTTCTGGGCTGAGCCCATTTCTTTTCCACCTTTTCCTTTCTCATTTTTTTCCAGTCGGCCCGGCCCAACTTTCCTCTCCTTTCCCGCGCTGGGCCTCCTCCTTTCTTTTTCTTTCTTGAGCAGCCCACCAGGTAACTGGCCCAGCCCATTCCTGTGCCCCTTTCTTCCTCCTCGCTCTCTCTCTGCGTCAGCTTGCTGCCCGCGCATGTGCCCCGCGGACCAGCGTAGCTCGCCTAGCCCTGCGCCTCCTCTTCCTTTTTCCCTTACCGGTCATGTCCGCGCGCGCCCATCCCTTTCCTCTTCCGCGCAAGAGCTCGCCCCATCGCCCTGGCACCTGCTCGCACGCCACCACGACGGCTCACTGCCGTGCCCCGTCAATGTCGTGTGCAGCCGATCATCGCGCCCTGCTTCCCCGTTGCGTCGTGTCACTGCATCCGCGCGTGCTCGAGTTGTCCCCGTCGCCTCGCTGCCCTCCCTGCCACGCCATGTCCCGTCGTGGAGCTTTGCGGCCAATGCCGTCGCGCCACCATCACAGCCGCGCCATGAGTACCTCCGTGACCCGCAGAGCTCGCTGCTCGTTCCGTCCACTCACTCACCGTCGAGTCCTCTCCCCTGCTCGCGCGTGCTCGCCTCGTCCCTTCCGCCTGCTGCCTAACGTGCTCGACGCGTCGCCATCAGCTCGCCCCGTCGCGTCCAAGCGCCGCCGTGTCACCCTCACTTCACCAGCTCACTTTTACTCGCCGTAAAACCTCCCGTCCTCACTCTCCTTCTCTGTGCGTTGCCCTTCACTGGCCTTCTTCCTCTCCTACAGCACCACGAAGGTTTCCTCTTCCAGTTCCCCTCCTCGTCTATCACACCCTCAGCATCGGGTGCTCCAGCTCAGGCGCGAGATTCTCGCGCCTCCTTCAAATGACCAGGCCGGCCCAGTGATGGCCCATGCGAATGAAGATGAAGACGAGGACGGACGCTATATAAAGGACTACAGGTGCAGGCCGGGAACTTGTCTAGCAAGTTGATCAAGCTCCCTCCTCCCAATTCCTCCCTGCTTCCTTCGTTCTTATCCTCTTGACTCCCTCCTCTGTATCGAACCTCTGGATCAAACCTGTATCGAAGAATTTCAGAAGTTATCCGTATCGGTGTTGCCAATTTGTTTGTGCTGCTTGTTTGAGTTTGTGATTTCTGTTGATTCTGCCGGGTTTCATCATTTTCGCTGATTTCTCTGAGACGATAGTGCCTCGATCATCGTCGGGCATTACATTGGTATCAGAGACAATGTTTGATTCTCTTGTGGTTTTCTCACTGATCCATCAGTTTCTAGCAGTGGAAGTTGTGATTTCTGCTGGCAAACACGGATCAATACAGACCAGGCCCTCAAGCTCGTTTTCTCGTCGCACAGATGCCTGCCTCTGAGAAAACTCTTCTCGAATCGATCACTAAACTTACTGAGAAGTTAGAATCCATGGAGAAGAAGGTGGATTCGTTTGCAGGTGATCTGGGAGCTGTTCAAACAAAAGTTGATATGGCTTTGAACTCCATTGGTCAGGTGCAGTAAGAGCAAGTCCATGTGGCGAAAATTCTGAAGACAACTCCGAGTGGTGCTCCTCCAGTTCCTGATACCGGGGTGATCGGTGCGCCACCAGGATCGACTACTACTTCGTCCTCATCGAACACCGATTCGGTTGTCCCACCACTACCTAATTCTGAGGTATTACCCCGCCACGCATCGCCTTATTCTGAGGTATTACCCCGCCATGGCTCCCAAAAATGGATTTTTCCTGTTTTTGATGGATCCGATGTGCGTATCTGGCTTGACAAATGCGCTGCATACTTTAATTTGTATCAAATTCCTGTTGCATTCCGTACTTCTGCAGCCTCATTGCATTTAGTGGACCGCGCTGCTCTTTGGTACGAATCCTATAGGCAGCAGTTTGGTGCTCATACTAGGGACCGGTTTGTTCTAGCTGCCCTCAGTGAATTTGATAAGAACGTCCACCGTGTGAAAACTATGGAATTACTGAATCTGAAACAGACAGCTTCTGTTGCAGAGTATAGGCGTTCTTTTGAGCAGTTGGTCTATCATTTGCGGCTATATGATCCATCTCTTAGTGAGACTATGTTAGTTACACAACTTCTGTTGGGACTTAAGGATGAATTACGTGTCCCAGTGGAAATGCACTTACCTGATAGTGTTTCTCGCACAGCCACACTGGCTCTAGTTCAGGAACACTTCTGTGCGTGATTCTAAGTCTGCGTTTTCTTCTTCTGATATGTGGAAAGCTCGACAGTTGAAGGAATTTCGCAGAGCAAATGGTCTTTGTTTCAAATGTGGTGACAAATATCAACCTGGCCACAAATGTGCCAATACTGGAGGAGAAACTTTGAATGCATTGTGGGCTATCACGGTTGATGTAGGAGGATATCTTTCTGAGGAGATTCTAGATGCTATTGCGTCTCCTGCTGATCTATCGACAGACTGTCAGTATCATTTGTCTCTTAATGCACTGTCAGGTCGTCCTACATCAAAAACTATCCAGTTACGAGCTCTATCATAGAACCAGGCATTGGTGGTGCCTCTAGACTCGGGCAGCTCTCATACTTTTGTGAATTCTGTACTTGTTGATCGTCTGCACCATCCTGTGACTACCACACCTCATATGCATGTTCAGGTGGCTAATGGTGCGACTCTATTATGCACCAATGAACTGAAGAACTTTGAATGGTATGCCCCGGGTCACACTTTTGTTTGTGATGCTAAGATTCTAGACATTGGGGCTTATGACTTAGTCCTTGGAATTGACTGGCTCAAGCAGTTCAGTCCAATGCAGTGTGACTGGTTACAGAAGAGCATCTCTTTTGATCACTTGGGCAAGAAAATTATATTACAGGGCATTCAGTGCTCTGCTCCTACTTATCTGCCTGAGATTTCAGCAGAACATGTTGTCAAACTGAACAATGGAAATGACTTGTGGGCAGCTGTGGTTGTTGAGCCAGTACCTTCTGAGCCACATTCACAGCTCTCTGATGTGTCTATTGTTCCTGTACCAATCCAGAATTTGCTTTCCCAATTCTGTCACATTTTTCAGGAACCCCATGAGCTGCCTCCATCCAGGACATTTGATCATGCTATAACTCTTATGCCTGGAGCTCCACCTGTCAATTGCAGACCATATAGATATTCCCCTGAGCAAAAAGATGAGATTGAGCGTCAAGTCAATGAATGCTAAAAGATGGCACTGTTATACCAAGTTGCAGTAATTTAGCTTCTGCAGTGTTACTAGTTAAAAAGAAGGATGGCTCTTGGAGATTCTGTGTCGATTACAGAAAGCTCAATTCTATCACTGTCAAGAACTAATTTCCAATGCCCATCATAGAAGAATTTTCGGATGAAATTGCTGGGGCAAAGTATTTTTTCACTTTGGATCTTCGGTCTGGTTTTCATCAAATCAGAATGACTCCTACAGATGAAGCTAAGGCTGCTTTTAAAACCCATCGTGGCGTCTTTCAATTCAGAGTGATGCCTTTTGGTCTTACAAATGCTCCTGCTACTTTTCAATGCCTTATGAATTCAATTTTCTCTAAAGCTATGAGGAAGTTTGTTCTTGTGTTTATGGATGATATCTTAGTTTATAGTCCAACTCTCTCTCAGCACATTGGTCATTTGCAGTTTGTTTTTCAAACTCTTGCTGACCACAGACAGTTTCTCAAGCTAACAAAGTGCACCTTTACTAAGCAAACTTTGTCATATCTTGGTCACATTATTTCTGACAAAGGAGTTGCTACTAATCCTGCAAAAACTTCAGCTATGCTACAGTGGCCACCTCCTCAAAACTTCACAGATTTGAGAGGGTTTTTTTGGCTTAACAGGATACTACAGAAAATTTGTGAAGCATTATGGCATTATTGCCATGCCACTTACCACATTATTGAAACAAAAGACATTTCAGTGGACTAATTCTGCTCAGGAGGCTTTTGATCAGTTGAAAGTAGCTATGAGTTCTACACCTGTGTTGACATTCCCTGATTTTTCTATTCCTTTTGAAGTGGAGATAGATGCTTGTGACACTGGCATAGGAGCAGTGTTGTCACAAAGGGGTCATCCTATTGCTTATTTCAGTAAGGCTCTAAGTATTGCCAACCAGAAGTTATCTACTTATGAGAAGTTCTTGGCAGTGATGATGGCAGTAGAGAAGTGGAGATCCTACTTACATCGAAATCCTTTCACCATTCTCACTGATACAAGAGCCTCTGTCACCTTCAGGATCAGTCTTTGTCTACTGATCTACAAAAAAAGGCCATGGCCAAGTTGGCAGGTTTATAGTTCAAATTTCAGTATAAAAAAGGGCTTGAGAATCATGCTGCAGATGCCCTCTCTAGAGTTGTTCATTACTTCCATCGGTACGCTATTTCTTCCACTGTCCCTGTTTGGATTCAGGAGGCCCTCAACTCTTATGTCAGTGATTCTCATGCTCAAAATTTATTGACTGAACTTGCCATTCACAATCCTAATGCCCAGGGCTTTTCTTTGGTCGATGGCCTAATCAAGTACAAAGGGAGAGTTTGGGTGGCACAGAATTCAGCATTACAAACCAAGCTCTTACATGCTTTTCACACCTCTGCAATGGGGGGGGGGGGGGCGCACTCAGGCTTGCATGCCACCTATCAAAGGCTGAAGAAAGTGTTTTACTGGAATGCTATGAAACAGGATGTTGAAAACTTTGTCAGGCGATGTCAGACATGTCAGCAAGCCAAGCATGAACACATCAAACCTCCTGGTTTACTTCAGCCATTGCCTCTTCCTACTTCATCTTGGACTGACATTTCTATGGACTTTGTTGCAAGCCTCCCAAAATCTGATGGCTATACTGTGATTCTAGTCGTGGTGGATCATTTCACTAAATACGCCCACTTCCTACCGTTGAAGCATCCTTTTACAGCTCATAAGGTAGCTCAGACCTTCTTCCATAACATTGTGAAGCTGCATGGTTTGCCTAAAACCATTGTGTCTGACAGAGACAAAGTCTTCACCTCATCCTTTTGGCAAGAACTTTTTAAGCTGTTTGAAACTGGATTACAGCTGAGTTTTGCTTACCATCCTCAATCTGATGGACAGACCAAAAGGGTCAATCAGTGCCTTGAAATGTATCTAAGATGTGCAATCCACGATGCGCCTCAACATTGGCACAAGTGGTTGTCATAGCACATCTTACCATACTGCCCTTCAGTGTTCTCCTTTTCAGGCCCTCTATGGTACTCTGCCATCCCCTGGCCTACTTCCTCAATTGCATCACTCTGAGAACACTGAAGTGGTGGATCACCTAAAAGAACGTCAACTGTTCCTTGAATCACTGAAGCAACACTTACAGCAAGCCCAGACTCGTATGAAGCATTATGCTGATCTGAACAGGTCAGAACGTTTCTTTTCTGTAGGTGACATGGTCTTACTGAAACTTTAACCGTTTGCTCAAAGTTCAGTGGTGAACCGTCTCTGTCCGAAACTTGCATTCAAATTTTTCGGCCCTTACAAGATTCTGCGCAAGATACGTGCTGTTGCTTATGAGCTTGAGCTCCCTTCTTCAAGCCAAATCCATCCTGTGTTTCATGTCTCGCAGCTCAAGCCATTTTCACCCAATTACTCTCTGGTTTTCCATACTCTACCTGACAAAATTGCTCTGGACGTTGCTGATGCTGAACCTATGAAGATTTGGGAGCATCATTTGGTACAGAAAGGGAATGCTGCTGTTGAGCAGATCAGAGTGTCCTGGGCAGGTCTTCCGGAGTCAATCACCACCTGGGAAGACTACAATGTGTTGCGCATGAAGTTTCCTGACGTTGCAGCTTGGGGACAAGTTGCTTCTCCAGAGGGGAGCACTGTCACACCCTCAGCATCGGGTGCTCCAGCTCAGGCAGGAGATAACATTCCCGTGCCTCCTTCAAATGACCAGGCCGGCCCAGTGACGGCCCATGCGAATGAAGATGAAGACGGCCCACCGACGAGGATGGACGCTATATAAAGGACGACAGGTGCAGGCCGAGAACTTGTCTAGCAACTTGATCAAGCTCCCTCTTCCCAATTCCTCCCTGCTTCCTTTGTTCTTATCCTCTTGACTCCCTCCTTTGTATCGATCCTCTGGATCCAACCTGTATCGGAGAATTTGAGAAGTTATCCATGTCGGTGGTGCCAATTTGTTTGTGCTGCTTGTTTGAGTTTGTGATTTCTGTTGATTTTGCCGGGTTTCATCATTTTTGTTGATTTCTCTCAGACGATAGTGCCTCGATCATCATCGAGCATTACATCATCGCACAGGAAACTGCGCCGGCTGAGCCTAGCGCCGAGTGCCGCCGTTGCCGTTCGGCTCCTCTCTGTCGTTGGCTGCATTCGACACGTCCCTGCCGCCCGCGACACCTCGGGGAGCTTCTCCGAGCCCCTGCGCTGCTTCCCCTGGTCTCCGCGTGTAACAGTCCGAAATTTTCAAATTAATCAAAGTAAAGTTTATCCCAAATTCCTTCCGTTAGATTTCGAATTTCTGCTTTTAATATTTTTGCGCCGGAATAATTTTGGTCCGTGGGTTTTGTTGGGCCGAGATTAATTCCCACAGCCTTTAATTAATTCTCAAACCTCTCTAATTAATCTCCCCTATAAATACCCCCTCCATCATATTCCTTCCCACCAACTCCTCTCTTTCCCCCTCATTTCTTCTTTCCCCTTTCCCAAGCCGATGTAGAGGAGATCGAGCGGGCGCGCGTCGCATGGCCCTCCCCAATCCGCGCGCCGTCCCCGATCAACTCCGTCCCACGCGCGACCGCCTGCTCCATTTCTCCCTTCGCCTCCGTTCCAGCCCCGCGCCGTTCTGTGTCGCCCGATCCCCATCGCGTATCGCCGATCCGTCAACCGCCTGGAGCCATCACCTGTCGCCCGATCTCCATCTCGCGTCGCCACTCCGTCTCCGTCCGCGCGCCGTCATCGCCCGATCGGCCGCACCGTCTGTCGCCTGCGTCGCCAACCTGGTCCAGTGCACGTCACTGTCCTCGGTTCTGCATCGCCGTCTCCGGTTTCCATCGCCCGCCGCCCGGTTCCCGACTCTGTCAGCGCGACTGTCTCTGATCCCGTCAACCGCCACCGATCCACTGCGCTTAGTTTAGTTTGCGGTTAGTTTAGATAATCCCTCTTGTGTTTTTCTTTTTAGGGGATCGTTGAGTTGGTTGCTCGTGAGGATAGTTAGATGGAAGAGCAGAGCGTCCCGCGTGTTCCTTTAGGCTAATCAATTTGCGGGTAGTTTAGTTTCTCGTAGTCTAAATCTTCAGAGATTTTTGGAAAATTCTGTTTGGTCTCCAAAGATTTTTAAAATTGTTCCGTTAAATTTGTCTCGTCAAGAACGTCGTGTAGAATTTTTCGAGGAACGTTTTGAGCACGTTTAGCCTAGTAATTTAAATTTGGATTTACTAATTCAAATTTAAATTATCGCGTACCTAATCTCACCCCAGTTCGTGTTGTGTTTAGCTGGTGATCTCAAGGAGGAGTACCGTGAGCCTGCTCAGTTCGTCGACCCAGATCTCGAGCTACCAAGCAAGCCGCGTTCCTTGATCACTTTTGTACCCAGCATTTTGAATTGCATGTTTTATTTGCAACTCTTATTTGCATACCAACTGTTTTAAAATATGCTAGCAATACTCCTAGTTGTGTCTACTTATTGTTCCATAGATATAAGCCTTAGGATTGCTTTAGAATAATTACTTTATTTTATGCTTAGCTATGCTTAGTCGCATTTATTTTACCTCACACCCCTCACTATAAAAATAGAATTTGTGTTAAATGATTTTGAACTGTGATTCAAATTTGTGTTTACTTGTGGGTTGGCGGTGACGTGTTAGTGTGGTGTAGAGCTATGACTCCCCACATGAGATCGAGATACCCACCTGATCAGTGGTTGGCTTTTCACAGCTCTAAGACCCGATTGCGTTGACACTTGGGATCCCAATCCTGTAGGACGGATAACATCAGTTAAAGCTTGTGTACAGGTCTTGTGTGTTCGTCGGGACTACGACGGTAGTTCTCGATGGCACTTCGCGTGGGTCCAGGTGTACAAACTCTGCAGATTATAGTCAATGCGCATTGCCACGTCCTTTGCAAGGACACCCCCTGAGTTGTGCTCCTCATTGAGTACTTTTGTTTTTCTTCCTCCTCTTCTATTTTAAAATGTTTTGAACTCCAGCCTTTGAGCTGTGGCCGGGTGTGGAGATTACATCAGCATTTAAAATAAACCCCCGTCCAGGATAACGGAGATCTCTGCGGGGTAAGATAATAAAATTTGACAGTTTTAAAATAAAACTTTCTTGCATCTTTAAAGTAAAATAAAATGTTTTAAACTTGCATTTAGCACTTGAGCCAGCCTTTACCCTTGAAACCATTTGCATGCATACATTGTTGATAGGTACTACGCGATTTGCTGAGTATTTATACTCACGGCTTCCTAATTTGTTGTTTTCAGATGATACCCACAGTTTTGACTTCGACTACGTCTCCGATAGACCGTGAAGTTAGCTCCTACGCTCAAGCATGCCTGTGTGAAGGAGGTTCGCTGCCGTCGCCATGTTGATGCTTCTGTTGCTGCTTTTCTATGGTTTTCTTGATAGTGATCATTTTGCTCTGAGATGATTTTGGCCTGCGTGCCGATGGACACCTTTGGAGGATTACATTCTAATAAATTTACTTTGAGTTGCTATTTTCTATTCTCGTTTCTTGTTTAATGCTTCTGTTATGGTTTTTTTGATTGATCGCTTGTGATGTCGTGCGTGCCAACCTCCTGGGACTGGTAAGGTCACGAAAGATCAGGACTTATCGAAAGATAAGAAAGACATGTCATTACAGGTGGTATCAGAGCCATACTTGACTATAGGAGCAAAACCGTAAAACTGGACGTAACTAAGGAATATTTTTAGATTTTTGAATCTGCTATCAAACCTTCATCATGAAAGTTGTTTTCTTAAATCTCGTCGTTTGCTTGATGAAAGTCTTGTTTGCTTGGAATTGTGCTTGTTTAGTTATTCTTTTCCTGATATGCTGATCTTCTATCTTTATCAATAATTCTAGTTTCTGCTGATGCTATCTTTCTAATCAAAAATGTTTTCCTGCAACAGATGGCTTCGAGGAGGTCTGGACGCCTTCAGGCTCGTTTCGAGGAGGCCGCTTAGGAGGATCCTTAGGTACCGCCACCCGCTGGGCGTGGTTGTGGTCACGGTGCTGGAGGCCGTGTACTGGTGCCATCTGCGGCTGACACGCCCGGCATTGGTTGAGGGCGTGGCCGTGCTGAAGCACCAGCCCCTCAGGCTAGAGGGTGTGGTAGAGGAGTCACCATGGACCCTGGAGTTGATCCAGCCGGTGTTGCCACACCTGGTGAGGAGCTTTCAGCTGCTTCGAACCTGACAGAGGTGATGGTCTGGTAGACGCTTCTGTTTGAGCGGATTGTTGAGCAGTCACAGCGGCAGTCTCGTGGACATGCTCATGCTCCTGATGCAGCACAGTACCACCAGCTAGCTGGTTCTCGCATGGCTATGTTCCTGAGCATGTGTCCACCCACTTTCGACCGTGCAGTTGACCCTCTGGATGCTGATGATTGGCTCAGGGATATTGAGAAGAAGCTTGATCCGATTTAGTGTGACTATCAGAAAGCTGTTCATTTTACGACTCATCAGTTGATAGGTGCAGCTGGTGCTTGGTGAAACACTATTTACGCTACTCTTGATGATCCAGAGCAGTTCACTTGGGACGACTTTGTCACCGCTTTTCGTGGTTTCCATATCTCTGAGGGAGCCATAGAGGCAAAGGCGTAGGAGTTCTGTAACCTTCGTCAGGGAGGTATGTCTGTCACAGAGTTCGCCAACCGTTTCACCCAGCTCAGCCACTTTGCACCAGAGGAGGTTTCGACTGAGCACCGCAAGATGTACTGGTTCCGGAAGGCTTGCATCTCGACATGCTTTCGTACCTAGATGGTGGTGTTCAGAGGAGTCTTCATGAGCTTATTGACAGGTGTTTGGCTTTGGAGGTGTCGCTTCAGAAGCTTGATCGATCTAGAGATGCAAAGAGGAGGGCAGCTGGTCAGGGAACCAGTCATGAGGCTTTTCAGCGTCAGCGCTTCAGCAGATCGTTCTAGCAAGGATCGGGACAACCCACCTTCGCCCTATCCACTGCTCCTGCTCCAGTTCCAGTTCAGCGGCAGGGTCCTCAGGGAGGTTCTTTCCAGCAACAGCAGCAGTCCGCTTTGTGAGGAAGAAGGATGGGTCAATGCGCATGTGCGTTGACTATTGTTCTTTGAATGAGGTGACGATAAAGAACATGTACCCTTTGCCGAGAATCAATGATTTGTTTGATCAGTTGAAGGGTGCGAAGTTTTTTTCCTCGATTGATTTGAGATCGGGGTATCACTAGATGAAGATTCGTCCTTTCGACATTCCAAAGACTTCGTTCGTGACGATGTATGGGTCATATGAGTTCTTGGTCGTTTCTTTTGGACTCACTAATGCCCCTGCCTACTTCATGAACATGATGAACAAGGTGCTCATGGCTGAGTTAGAAAAGTTCGTGGTGGTTTTCATTGATGATATCCTCGTCTACTCCAAGTCAGCAAAAGAGCATGAGCAGCATCTGAGAGTTGTGCTTGAGAGGTTGAACTCTCATCAGCTATATGCTAAGTTCAGCAAGTGCAAGTTTTGGCTTGAGAAAGTTGCTTTTCTAGGTCATTTTGTCACTGCTGAGAGAGTTACCGTTGATCCCGAGAAGGTCAAGGCTGTTGTGGAGTGGGAGTCACCGAGGTCAGTTTCTGAGGTATAGAGTTTTCTTAGATTGGCAGGTTACTATCACCGATTTATTGAGAACTTCTCTAGGATTGCTAAGCCTATGACTGAGTTGACTCAGTTAGGGGTGCTGTTTGTTTGGTCAGATGCTTGTGAGAGGAGTTTTCAGGAGCTGAAGACGAGGTTGACATCTGAACCTGTTTTTACCTTGCTGGATATTCACCAGGATTTTCAAGTCTTCTGTGATGCTTCTCGTCAGGGTTTGGGTTGTGTGCTGATGCAGAACAAGAAGGTGGTGTGCTATGCGTACAGGCAGTTGAAGAAGCATGAGTTGAACTGTCAAACACATGATCTGGAGTTGGCGGCTGTTGTCTATGCTTTAAAGATTTGGAGACACTATCTGATCAGCAACAGATGTGAGATCTACATCGACCACAAGAGTCTCAAGTATATCTTCACCCAGGCAGAGCTGAACATGAGGTAGAGGAGGTGGCTTGAGTGGATTAAGGATTACGATCTTAGCATCAACTATCACACGGGTAACGCCAATGTGGTAGCCGATGCTTTAAGTCGCAAGGCTTATTGTTCTTCTTTGATGTCTGGGCAGTCAGAGCTTCTTGCAGATCTAACCAGTTTGAGAGTTGAGATTGTTCCTCAGAGTTTCTTGCATGAGCTTAGGTTGCAGCCGTTGTTGATTTAGTAGATCAAGTTAGCTCAGAAGCGTGATCGAGAGATTCAGTTGATCTTGAAGAAGACGAGGAAAGGCAAAGCACTGGGTTTTCGTGTGGATCATTAGGGTGCTTTGTGGTTTGAAGACCGTATCTGTGTTCTGAGAGTGACAGAGTTGCGAGATGCCATTCTGAGAGAGGCTCATGATTCGAGGTATTCTATCCATCCAGGCTGCACCAAGATGTTCGAGGATCTGAGGACTCGTTTCTGGTGGGTTGGCATGAAGGCAGACATTGCTGAGTATGTAACCTTGTGTGATATTTGCCGGCGAGTTAAGGCTGAGCATCAGAGACCGGCAGGATTGCTGAAGCCGTTGTCGATCCCTTCTTGGAAGTGGGATGACATCAGTATGGATTTCATCACAGGTTTGCCAATGATGTCTCGCCATCATAATGCTATCTTGGTGGTGGATCGATTGACGAAGACTGCTCATTTCATCCTGTGAGCGAGAGGTACTCAGTTGATCATTTGCCCAAGTTGTACATTTATCACATCGTGAGGTTGCATGGTGCGTCGAGGAGCATTCTGTCTGATCGCGGGCCTCAGTTTACCATGAGATTCTGAAGGAGCTTGCACGAGGCTATGGGTACACACCTGGTGTACGGTTCAGCTTATCATTCTCAGATAGATGGTCAGACGGAGTGTGTGAACCAGATTCTGGAGGATATGCTGAGGGCTTGTGTGATCAAATATGGGCAGAGCTGGGAGGACAGTCTTTTTTTGCGGAGTTCTCTTACAACAACAGCTTTCAGGCTAGCTTGGGGATGTCACCTTTTGAGGCGTTGTATGGTAGGAGATGCTGTGTGTACTCAGCTCATGTGGTCAGAGGTGGGTGAGCGGCCTTTCTTGGGTCCTAATTCCATTAAAGCTGCAGAAGAGAAGGTTGAGAAGATAAGAGAGCATCTACGGGTTGCTTAGAGCCGTCAGAAGTGTTATGCAGATAAGAGAAGGAAGCCCTTCTCTTTCGAGGTTGATGATTGGGTGTATCTCACGGTGTCACCTCTCTGTGGCACGCGTCGCTTCCATGTTCGAGGGAAGTTGGCTCCGAGGTTTGTTGGTCCTTTTCAGATTCTGAGGAAGATCGGTGAGCTTGCCTACAAGTTGGAGTTGCCATTCGAGCCAGCGGGCGTGCATCCTGTGTTCCACGTCTCTTACTTGAAGAAGTGTCTTCGAGTGTCGAAGGAGCAAGTTGTCCCTGATGTTTTGGATATTTAGGACACGCTCGATTACTTTGAGTACCCTGTGAAGATTTTTGATGAGGCGTACAAGGAGATGAGGAGGTCCAAGATCAAGTTTCTCAAGGTCCAATGGAGCAACCACACCTAGCGAGAGGCTACCTGGGAGAAGGAAGAAAGTCTAAGGATAGAGTTCCCTACCTGTTCGAGTCTGCTTCTTGATCTCGAGGATGAGATCTTGTAAGGGGGGAGTCTGTAACAGTCCGAAATTTTCAAATTAATCAAAGTGAAGTTTATCCCAAATTCGTTCCGTTCGATTTCGAATTTCTCCTTTTTATTTTTTGCGCCGGAATAATTTTGGTCCGCGGGCTTTTGTTGGGCCGAGATTAATTCCCATAGCCTTTAATTAATTCTCAAACCTCCCTAATTAATATCCCCTATAAATACTCCCTCCATCTTATCCCTTCCCACCAACCACTCTCTCTCCCCCTCATTTTTTCTTTCCCCTTTCCCAAGCAGCGCTAGAGGATATCGAGCGGGCGCGCGTCGCCTGGCCCTCCACGATCCGCGTGCCGCTCCGCGTCGCCCCGGT
>BCLF01000001.1:7959569-7982643 GCA_001602275.1 Zoysia japonica | reverse complement strand
CCGTCAACCGCCTAGAACCGTCACCTGTCGCCCGATCTCCATCTCGCGTCGCCACTCTGTCTCCGTCCGCGCACTGTCATCGCCCGATCGGCCGTGCCGTCCGTCGCCTGCGTCGCCAGCCCGGTCCAGTGCGCGCCACCGTCCTCAGTCCCGCATCGCCGTCTCCAGTTTCCGTCGCCTGGTTCCCGACTCTGTCAGTGCGACTGTCTCTGATCCCGTCAACCGCCACCGATCCACTGTGCTTTGATCTGTGGTGATAAATCAGATAATTAATCTCATGTTTTTCCTTTTTAGTGGATCGTTGAGTTGGTTGCTCGTGAGTATAGTTAGATGGGAGAGCAGAGCGTCCCGCATGTTTCTTTAGGCTAATCGATTTGCAGTTAGTTTAGTTTCTCGTAGTCGAAATCTTCAGGGATTTTTGGGGAGCTCCGTTTGGTCTCCAAAGATTCTCAAAATTGTTTCGTTAAATTTGTTTCGTCGAGAATGTCGTATAGAATTTTTTGGGGAACGTTTTGAGCATGTTTAGCCTAGTAATTTAAATTTGGATTTAATTATTCGAATTTAAATTATCGCGTACCTAGTCTCACCCCTGTTCGTATTGTGTTTAGATGGTGATCCCGAGGAGGAGTACCGTGAGCCTACTCAGTTTGTCAACCTGGATCCTGACTACGATCCCAAGCTATCAGGCAAGCCGCGTTCCTTGATCACTTTTGTACCCAGCATTTTGAACTGCACGTTTTGTTTGCAACCCTAATTTGCATACCAATTGTTTTAAAATATGCTAGCAACACTTCTAAGCCGTGCCTATTTATTGTTCCACAGATATGAGCCCTAGGATTGCTTTAGAATAATTACTTTATTTTATGCTTAGCTATGCTTAGTCGCATTTATTTTACCTCACACCTCTCACTATAAAAATAGAATTTGTGTTAAATGATTTTGAACTGTGATTCAAATGTGTAACTTTTGCAAATAACTATACATAACTATTTAGCGGAGGCAGGATGGAGTATGAGGAGTCGGAGGACTTTTGGGAAGTCCTTGTGAGTGTACCTGTGGCAGGTACAACGGAAAGCTCCGGGTTGGTATCTTTCCGTGAGACTTGTTGGTTGTTAGCGTGGAGGTTGGAGAGAGTGCCTGCCCAGGCAATTAAAGACCGAGTCCTTCGAGCCTTGTACGCTCAGTTGACAACCATGCACACCACGTTACCCTGTATGGGCAGTGGCTTGATCTTGAAGCTTGCCGAGACTGATTGTTTACCCGTGGGTTGGTGGTGACGTGTTAGTGTGGCGTAGAGCTATGACTCTCCATATGAGATCGAGATACCCCACCTGATCAGTGGTAGACTCTTACGGCTCCACGACCCGATTGTGTAGGAACTTGGGATCCCTATCTTGGAGGATGGATAACGCCAGTTAAAGCTTGTGGACGGGTTTTGTGTGTTCGTCGGGACTACGACTGTAGTTCCCGATGGCACCTCTCATGGGTCCAGGTGTATAAACTCTGTAGAGTTACAGTCAATGCGCATTGCAACATCCTTTTTGAAAGTACACCCCTGAGTTGTGCTCCTCGTCGATTAGTTTTGCTTTCCTTCCTCCTCTTCTATTTCAAAATTTTTTGGACTCCGGCCTTTGAGCTGTGGCCGGGTATGGAGATTACACCGGCATTTAAAATGAACCCCAGTCCGGGATAACAGAGATCCCTGCAGGGCAAGATAATAAAATTTGATAGTTTTAAAATAAAACTTTCTTGCATCTTTAAAGTAAAATAAAATGTTTTAAACTTTCATTTAGCACTTGAGCCAGCCTTTACCTTTAAAACCATTTGCATGCATATATTGTTGATAGTTAGTACGCAGTTTGCTGAGTATTCATATTCATGACTTCCTAATTTGTTGTTTTCAAAGGATACCCATAGCTGACTTCGACTACGTCTCCGACGGACCTTGAAGTCAGCTCCTACGCTCAAGCGTGCCTGTGTGGAGGAGGTTCGCTGCCGCCGCCATGTTGATGCTTTTCGTTGCTGCTTTATATGGTTTTCTTGATAGTGATCATTCTGCTCTGAGATGATTCCGGCCTGCGTGCTGATAGACCTCTTTGGAGGATTACATTCTAATAAATTTGCTTTGACTTGCTATTTTCTATTCTCGTTTCTTGTTTAATGCTTCTGTTAGATTGATCGCTTGTGATGTCGTGCTTACCAACCTTCTGGGATTGGTAAGGTCACGGAAGATCGGGATTTATCGAAAGGTAAGAAAGACGCGGTCATTACACGTTTGCTCCGCCGCCCCTGTGCTCTGGCGCCGAGCGCCGCCTCCGGCGGGCGTGCGTCTCCATCGCGAGCCGTCGTGAGCCACCTCTGCGTCCCCGCACTGCAACCGGTGAGCTCGTCTCAACCTCCTCTCTCTTTTCCCTCTGCTCTCGCTGAGCTCCGGCCGCCGTAGCCGCCTTTCCCTTCTCCGGCGAATAGCGTCGATGGCGCTGCCGTCCCCGTCCCCGTCTGGTCTGGCAGCCGCGCAATCCGCCAGACCCGTCGGCTCCCTCTGTGCCATGCGATCTAGTGGGGACGACCATGATTAAATCATCAAGTGTTATTTAAATATCATTCGTTCCTTCGTAATCCGACGGCCACAATGAAAAGATGCCTTATTAAAATCCCTGCCCTCCATCTCCTAATGTATGGCTTGGATGCGAACACCTCATCCTTTAATCTCAGCCCTTCCTCTGAAATCCAATGCCCACATTAAAACAGGCACAAAATAAAAAGGGAATAATAATACGGACCCACGGGCAGTGGCCCAATCATCAGCAGACCCATCTATTCAACACATCGAAATTGCTAGGTTTACCCAAGCTTGTGCACACAAAATTATATTCTTTAACCTTTTACCATACCAAAATAATCGCAGAAAATTCTAGAAAATACTGTTGCACCTAAGCCCCTAGTATTTTTGTAAATTACATCCTAGCCCAGTTATTTTACAGAAACCACCCTCACCTTTATATTAATTAAATTCAGTACTAAACTTTACACCTAAACCCTTTAATCTTTTTTACACTTACAGATTGGCCCGTACCCACATTCTGATAATTTCAGATAGATCCCTAAGATACTTTCTATAGTTACAGAATAACCCCTACTCATATTCTATAATTACAAATAAGCCCTTGATCCTTCTAAATCCTTACCAACAAGTCCCTACTCATTCTTTTTATCACCATTTCTACGTTTTAGCTCTGTTTTTAGCAATTCTTGCGCTCACATGTTTGTTGTGACGAGAGCTATCCTTTAAACATACTCATACACCCTAAATCCATCATGTTATCCAGTCTCGCTCAAAAACCCATAAATCATGATAATACCTAATACCTCCCAATAAATTCTTTACCAAGCTTATCACCTTCGTTTCACCTCCACCACAACCTCTCTACAAAATACATGCCAACCCTCAGATTTCTTTTAAATCATCATGCTTTCTTTTATTGTTGGTTTATATTGGAGTTTACTCGTGTTAATTGTATTGAAGTTCTTTATTGGCTTTATTTATTTGCTTTATTTCTATTTACTGATTTTATCGGTTCTTTAGGCATTGCTTTATCATTATTTATTTGTATCATACTATTGTTAGCATGCATCTCACCATGCATTTGCATTTACTGGTCAAAGCACGTACCACACAATAGTAGTTTACCTTGAAACGATAAAAGCATATAATTAAATTACTAGTTACTCGCACCCTGCCTTTATAATAAAAAGTAAATAGTAAACAAAATGACACACTGCATCCCACTTAACGGCAACCGGCCCTATGCAAATACCACGTATACATACCTGCTAGTGTTGTCGATAGACATAACCGCATACACATCTCTGCATGAGCATAAAATAAAACACTATTCACTTATTAGTTTAATAGCTTAAAAGATAATAATAATAATAGTAGTAGTAGTAGTAGTAGTAATAGTAGTAGTAGTAGTAGTTGTTGTTGTTGTTTTAGTAGTAGTAATAACAAAAATTCACTAATTATTGAGGAATGGTTGCATATTAGAAGATAATTAATTAACGAGACGCCACATGCATGCATGTGCATACCACCAGAGGCACCTTAGCCAATTCGTCGTCACATAGATGATCATCCAAAGTATGCATAGATCCACCACATGTGCAAGGAATCGGTTTAAATATGAATATTCATTCACGAGCCTGTATTGCTGATCTTGCACTGCTCACACACATGATCACTTGATAACTAACCGTTATAGCCTTAAAATGAATGATATTAAAATAGGAATAATAAGATGACACACACGTATCTTGTCCTTTCACTATATGCCGGTAAAAGTTTCATAACTGTATAAAGGCATTCGTGTGGCGAATGCGCAACTGTGCACACACACATGAATCACATCACGTGTCTATATTAATATGCATCTCACCATTATAGAATGTTCCCTGCATCATCTAACATAACCTTTCACTAAACAATATTCTAAATTAACAACCATCGCATTACATGCATTTATTCATTGATTCTTGGTTCGAAGTTTAATTGGTTCGTAATTGGTATTTATTGGATCTTATCGATTCTTCTCGAGCTTTGTTTCTGTTTTGGTAGTTTTATTTTGCGTACGTCACTAGCTAACGAAGAGTCCAAAGAAGAGTTGTGACTCGAAGAGAAGCCGAAGAATCCAAGTGCGAGAAAAGCCCGAAGACCTGGATGTATAGTCAACGCCTTAAGATTGAAACTCGAAGATTAAGGTTTTGCAGGCAAGCTCTAACTCTTTGACCATGTTTATCCCATGTTTTGCAATGCACCTATATAGCCATATTGCTTGCATGTGCTTATTTTGAAATGTTGTGTAGTTATTATCCTAATTGTGAACTTTATGAGTGCTTGATTCCATTACAGCAATTAACTACTTTAACTCCTTTCATGCTGTGTTTGAATACTTGTCCTTGTGATCCATAGGACACCATCGTTAAGTAATTAATGTTGGCTTTTATTCCTTGCTACTAGAAGGCTTAGGAAACCCCTTTATTTTGTGATGTTCCGCGTCACCACTCCCTCTTATACATATATACACATATACCCCCTTTTTATAAATGTGTTAACTATGATTTTAGTGTGTGTAAAGTAAACTGGGATGGGTGTTAGTACAACATGTGTTAAGTGAGGTGGTGGTGATTTCATTGGTTGTGGGTGAGGCTTGTCTGTGTGACATTGAGACATGTGCTCTAGTAATGTTCTCCCGTGTGAACGTAGCGCTCGCCTTGGCCGCATAAAGACAGGTTCATTAGACCCCAACTTAGTGATTCTCGTACAACCACAGAACTCGTCATGGGCGGGACTTGTCCTGCTTCTTGGTATTGCCACATAGAGCCCCTAGGCAGTCGTAGGACACAAATACCAGGAGAAGGTCACAAAAGTCGTATCCACGGTCTGGCTTGATGCATATTCCACGTCGTCAGTGTTTCCGCTTTCACTGACGATAAAGCCCCTGAGAGTTTCCCTTGCGGCTCCAAGTATTGAGGACGTCAGAGTTGTATCCACGATCTAGTTACCGAGATGCGTATATCGCGTCTCAGTGTTTCTGCTTTCATTGATGATATAGCCCCTAGGACATTTTGAGGGCGTCTCTGTGGTGATACACGGGGAAGGTGTGATGAGCGTCATATCACTCCACTGTACAAGATTGAATGGCTTGTGGGAAAAGTGTACACCCTCTGCAGAGTTAAAACCTTTCCGGAAAGTCCGTTGCCACTAATTATGGCACACTGTTTGCTTGGGCTCATAATGATTAGTGTTACTTGGTTTGCCAATGTGTGAGTGTTTTGCAGAAGTGATGGCTTTATGCCCGTGCTGTTATGACTTTGTGTCGGAAGGCCTCCTTAAAATTGTGGGAATTGGCGAGATCGAAGTAATTCTCTCTCAAGTCTAACCAACTAAAATTATGACAGATAGAAGTATTGTAGTTTTCCTTTGATTGCAAAGCTTCTTTAGTAAACCTGCATAAAACTAGCTTTTCGCAAAGAAACCAAGAAAGCCATTTCCTTGATCAGCCCCTATGCATGTGTATGCCCTTCAGTAGTGTTAGTGCTTGCCGAGTACCTTATGTACTCACTAGTTGCTTCTGTGGGTTTAGTAGGAGAAGTCTGCGTAAGACGACGACATCGTGTTGGGTTTTCGTTCTGCTTCCCAAGTATGCTTGTGGTGTTTGGCCTTTGTTTCTGTTGTCTGCTTCGCCTCTAGCTGGCTAGATGGTTTAGGAAGCGTGTGACTTCCAACCGTTGCCGCTAATGGTCTGGTTCCAGGTATCTTCTCTATTCGAAGTATGTTTCTGTTATTCATTCTGTTAAGCATTGTGCGTATCAACTATTGATCCGTGGACTGATACATGGTGCACAGTGTATCCCAGAAATGGGGTACGACACAGGGACCGCGTGAGGATTGGCTGCATAGGTCAACCATGGATCGATGACGCGAAAAAGCTTCGTCTGGTTTCGGATCGGGGCATTTGCAGGCGGCTATTTAAGAGCACCGCTTGCACAAAAGGAACTAACTGCAGCGGCTCTTTTAAAGAACCGCCGGCACTAATCAAAGTTTCTCTGCAAGTGGTTTTTTAGGTAGTCCGCCTGCACTACTAATATGTTTCTGCAAGCGGTTCTATTCCTGAGGTCCACCTCGCTCACAATAGAGGTGATTGAAAATTATCAACCGCCTCCACTTTGAGCGGGGGTGTCGGGATAAACCGTTTTTGTAGTAGTGCAGCAAAGTTGCAAAAACCTGCTGGTTCGATGGAGGAGCCGCTTTGAGATATGAAACATGAAAGACAGGGTGGATAGTCGTTGAACCGAGCAAGTCCAGCTTATAAAGCAACTGATCCAATCTTCTTCATTATGCGAAAAGTGCCAAAAAAAACTTGAAGGAATGTTGGTCCAGCTCTCACACTTGTCACTCTCTTATTTTCTCTTGGAACACACGCGCACACACAACTGACTCACACGGCTCTGGAGAAGACAGTAGTAGGACACAAGAACTTATGCCACTACTACAAAAATTATTTATCCCTACACCCCCGTCTAAAATTATGGGCGGTTATTATTTATCAACTGCCTGTATAAAATTACGGGCAGCACCGTTCGATCGTTGAAAAGAAACACATGTACATCCTATCCTAACCGTCCATCAGGACTGCAGCACCTACGCCCCCAAAAACAGCATTCAATGCTAATTAAAAATACAGTGCATGCGCGTCTGCACGATAGCAGCCAGCCCATTTTGCTATACGTGTGCGAGAGAGAGAGAGAGAGAGGGGCATGCTAGGCGGCGGTCAGCTGGGCAACGGGGTGGGCTGGCGGGGCGTCGCCTAGTTCGTCGCCGGCATCTACGGCATGGACCACAGCACGGCCCGGCCGAAGCGGCGGCGGACCGGAGCGGAGCGCACCGGCTGGAGCGGCAGCATACCGGAGGGGCGCAGACCACAGTGCGGGCTGGCCGGAGCGGCGCGTGGCTTGGCCACGTAGATCCGTGGGGTCACGACACTGGCGGAGTGATGGCTGACCGAGCGGAGCGATGATGGACTGAGGCGCGGCCTGGTGGCGGAGCTGGGGCTAGGATGGATGCGGCCGGCGGCGGCACAGATCTGGTGGTGCTCGTCTCTCTCTCTCCCCATTGGCCGCCTCCACCTCTCTCTCCTCAGATATACTGTTGCACCAACTCTCTCTCTCTCTCTCTCTCAGATCTCTAGCCTCGGCGGTGCCCTCCGGCCACTCGGTTCGTGCCTCCATCTACGGCCGTTGTAGGGTCCGGGCCCTTGTCGGTGCGGGCGTCAGCCGAGCCACCATTTCTTCGGGTCAACCGGTGCTGCCCTGCATGGAGATAGCCGTCCTCGACCAGATGCAGAATGGCTGTGTCATGATCCCCATCGACGCCCCCTTCCTCCTCTAGAGGGAGTCGCTCGGCATGGAGGCAGAGCGGAGTAGAGTGTTGTGGCGGCGCGGCGGAGGATTGGGACAGTGCCACCGTGCGACAGGCTCGATGGCGGTTGATATTTTTTTATTTTTTAAAAATGTTTCGTGAAGGCGGATGTCTTAACCTTACCGCCTGCAGTAATCTCATTAGTCCAGGCGAGGGACATACCCCTACCGCTTGCATAAATCTCATTAAGTACAGGCGGGGGATAGAAACGCGTGTACAAATCATCATTTTACAGGCTCTGAATTGCAGGCGGATGCCAAAACTGCCTGCACTGATATGTTTAGATCCTTTTGCAAAGATCATTTTTTGTAGTAGTGCGTCCTGCACCCCAGCACATCGCAAGCACTTATCTCTATTTCTCTTCACTGCACACATGCTCTTTCTCTTAACACTCAAACACGTTGATCACAGAGGCTTTATGTAACAACACATTTTTACCGCATGACCCGACCACGCACGCACACTTCCTATGCACTGCACACACTAATACTCCGGCACCATTGATCACACGTGCACAACGGCTAAATTCATTACAAGACTCGGCCACTACTGCATGTTCACGCCATGCAACTCCACCGGTCACTTTCACCATGTCCTGCGTGCTCCGCACTGCTCGGTACTACACGAACTAACACTAGCTGATTCGTCCACTTCGCAGACAAGCATTCACACTGCTTTACTGATGCACACCCTCCATGCACAACTCACACTTACAGACACAACACGACTCTACTAGAACACCTAATTAAAATAAGCAACATGATTAGTTCCAGCAAGGAAAGTGCTGACACCCAAAAATCACAGGGCACGGAGTATCCGACACGTCGCCGGAGTGTCCCGTGAGCTCTCTCGAGTTCGGGAACTTAGCCCACCGGAGTATCCGGCACGTTGCCGGAGTGTCCGGTGAGCCCTCTCGGGTTTGAGCACTTGGTCCACCGGAGTATCCGGCACACTACCGGAGGGTCCGGTAGGCTCTCTCGGGTTCCCAGAATTACACACGGAACCTCCGGCATCTTACCGGAGACTCCGGTCACCAGAGTGTTCGGCACTTTACCAGAGACTCCGGTAACGCCAATTTAGGAATGTTTTCAGCAGATTGATTCTAATTTCTTTCTTAACTCGTGGGATTAGTTGCCCTGCGGTATAAGATCATTTCACCTCTATAAAACAGAGGCCCATGGCCGGTTGAGGATCATCCCAATCGATCAAACTATTTACCTTTACATTTCGTTCTTCTTCAAACCCTAATCCCCTTACTCGACCCTCGTGCTGTTCTTCCTTCGTCCCGACGATGTTTGAAAGCGATCCGGCTGGCCTGACCGAGCCCCGATCAACCCTAAAATGATCCTCCTCCGACGGAGTCCTTTCTAAGGCAAGGTTGTTTAGGTGCTGCTCAAACCCGGCATTGAAGAGACGCCTACGTTCCCGCACACGGACGTGCGAGCGGTGCGTTGCATGAACCTGATTTCGGTGTCAACAGAAAGCTTCTGATTTGAGCGAGGAGCAAGCGATGTCTGAACATAAGGTTGCAGTTTTAGAAAAATATGGTTGCCCACAGCAAAGTGGCGTTCAGAATGTTGCTTATCTGATTGTAGCTTCATGCGTTGTTGGGCACACAGGAGATGCTGGTTGATGACTGCTAACATGGTGTCGCACTCCTGCAATCGTGTCCAGCTCTGAAACCTTACAAGCAGTCAATGTAGATAACCCAAAGTGATGAGGTGGGTGACCATAGAGGACTTCAGGACTACGATCCAATGCAGGGTGACACCAAAACTCGGCTAGAGCAAACCAGTCACTCTAGCGAGGACATGAATGCACAAAGCAATGAAGGAAGGTTTCCATGCACTAGTTTACCTTTTGGTCTGACCGTCCGTCTGGGGAAGGTATGCAGAACTGAGTTGCAGCCGAATGTGAGCCAATTGAAAGAGTTTAGTCCAAAACTTGGTAGTGAAAACATTGACAGGATCAAAAATAATAGCATGAGGAAGTCCATGTAATGAATAGATGAATTCATGAACAGCCGAGCAACACTTGCACACTATACCATTTCCACCCTTTACCAACACTCTGTACAGTCAATAAACATCATCTTAGCCGCATTAACTTGCTCTAAATTACCATATCCACACAATATCAGTAACTATACACACACAATACAAATCAATCGGAACAAATAGAATCAATGAAGAAGAAAACTTAAGTTCCTAACCAGAGGAGAGCAGGATGCAGCGGAGAGGAAGCAGCATGGTGTGGCGCTAGATATGTAGCTCCAGGGGGCGTGGATGTAGGGGGTCCTGGCTGCTGGTAGCAGAGAAGGGGGCGGCAGGGTTTGTCACTAGATCTGTAGCTCTAGGGGGCGTCGAGGTAGGGGGTCCTTGTTTCCTGGAGGGCGATACTCGAGCAAGGGGCGTCTGGCAAGCGGCCGGGACATGCCCAGCGCCTGGGCCCGACCGAGACAGCGCGCACCCCCACGCCGAGCGGCTGAGATGTCGCATGGTACTGCAGGACGTGCAGCGCCCAATTCGCGACCGAGACGACGCGCGGCACCACGGGACGCATAGCACCCGGGCGCCAACGGAGATGGCGCGCAGCCCACCGAGTGGCCAACGCAGATCCACTGAGCAGGGCTGCGAGATGGCGATCACGACGGAGCATGGCTGCAGCGAGGCAGGGTGAGGGTTGCCAGGGAAAGCGCTGTTCGCTGGTCAAGGCGAGGTGGCGTGGAATTATGTGTCTGGCAGGAACGGGCAGCTAGTGGCGGCGGGATGGGTGGCCGACAGTCACGGGCGCTGTTGGGGCCATGATGATTGGCTGAATGTCGCGGGCGCAACTGGGAAAGTTTCCTTCCCCGCCTTTTGTGTAGCGAAATTTTCCTTCCCGACCTTCATTCCCGCCTAAGCGCCCTATGCTGACAGTTTTATCTATCGAACAATAATTGCCGATAGATTCCCTGTTGAACGAGGCTACGCCGACAGTAAAAGCATCACCACTTAAAAGTAGCCGACATATAATTCAACGCTGACTATTTACATATTTTCCGTCAAGTTATGTGTTGGCAATTGTGATGTTTTGCCCACCCATCCTAGTTGAGAAAGGGTGGAAATGTTATAGTAGCAGCTGTGTATGGATGGCTCAAAGGGAACAAAGTGACCATACTTCGAGAACTTGTCAACAACCACGAGGATACAATTGAAACCTTTTGACGTAAGCAAACCATCCACAAAGTCCATAGATATGACTTGCTAAGAAGAAGAACTGGTAAAGTTCCCAGAAGACCAGGGTACTTCGAGTGATCTGGTTTCGCATGCAAGCAGATGTGACAAGAAGAAATCAATGCAACAACGTCCATCTTCACACCAGTCCAAGCTACAAATTGCTTCAAACAATGATAAGTAACCGGAATGCCCACCAACAGCAGAGTCATGAAAAGCAAAAATTACTTTGTGACATAAAGCAGGATCAGCTCCCAGCCAAATTCAGTTTTTATACCTGAGAAATCTATCCTTAAACGTGAAGTGAGGAATAGCTGCAGGATCAATGGTAAGCTTGAGGATCATTGCTTTTATTTTATCATCAGCAGCATAAGAGGTAGCCACATCAGTGAGCCAGCAGGAGTGCACAGAAGCAGCAGCAAGAGAAAAAAAACGAGATGAGGTCTCCGAGAGACTGCATCAGCTGCAGTGTTTTCACTACCTCCGCGATATAGAAGTTCGTATTGCAAGCCCAAGAGTTTAGTAAATACTGTTTGCTGCCAAGGGGTATGGATTCTCTATTCAATTAAATGAGACAGACTTTTCTGATCTGTGACAATGGTAAATTCCCCATGTTGTAAAGAAGACTTCCACCCATCAACTGTCAAAAGTATAGCCATGTACTCCTTTTCATATATGGAGAGACTACACAGCTGAGGCCCAAGAGATTTGCCAATGAAAGCCAGAGGATGTTGATTCTGAAGTAAAACTGCACCAACCCCTTTGTCTGAAGCATCAGTTTCAATCGTAAAAGATTTATAAAAATCTGGAATGCCCAGCACAGAAGTTGATGTTAAAGCAGCTTTGAGAGCAACAAAAGCATGGTTATGATCAGCAGTCTAAACAAATAATGTATGATTCTTAAGGAGGTTAATGAGTGGCTTGGCAATAATAGAAAAATTCCTAACAAATTTTCTGCAACAACCTGCTAAACCCAGAAAACTGCGAAGTTCCTTGACATTTTGTGGTTGGGGCCAGTGACAACACAGCTTCAATTTTAGCAGGATTAGTGGCAACGCTTTGGTTACTGATGATATGTGCCAGTTAAGAGATTTGTTGTTTAGGAAAGCTGCACTTAGAGAGCTTGACGAGCCAGTGATCAGCTACTAGTAATTCCAACACTTACCTCAAGTGAACTAAATGCTGCTCATAAGATGGGCTGTAAACAAGGTTGTCATCAAAGAAAACCAACACACATTTTCTCAGTAGTGGCCGAAGTGTAGCACTCATAGCTCCCTGGAATGTAGCTGGTGGCCTAGGTATACCAAAGGCCATGACACATAATTCAAAATGGGCATAATGAATCTCAATTTTTTTAATTCTTCCCCATTTTTCAATCGAATCTGATGGTAGCCTGCAGTTAGATCGGGAAGAGAACCAAGAAGAATTGCTAAGCTCATCCACCAGTTCATCAAACGTAGAATGGGAAACAAGCCCTTGACAGTTAAAGCATTCAAATATCAGTAGTCAACACAGAATCTATAAATGTTATCCTTCTTCTTAATCAGGAGAACAGGAGATGAAGATGCACATACATTTGGTTGGATCAACCACATTTATCGAGAATCTCTTGTACTAGTCTCTCGATTTCATCCTTAAGAGCAGGAGAATAGTGATACTGCCAAATGTTAAACAGGTGATGCATCAGAAACCAATGGAGTGACATGGTCACAAGGTCTAGCGGAAGGCAACCCAGTAGGAGAAGCAAAAACAAGAGCAAAGTCGGATAAGAGTTGTGCAATGCCGACACGATAATCAGTAGTAACAAGAGGTGCAGAAAGTATGGTAGCATATGACTGAATGAACATAGCACAATTGGGATCATCTGATGTAATGCCTTCCACACCACAGAAGCACCCTGGTAAAGTATGTCCATCCACTTGTGAGACCAATGTACTCTCATAGGACTGAATGATTCAAGTCAGTCAATGCCAATAATGAGATCATAAAAGGAAAGAGGTAACACCTTAATATCAGAACAACACTGGCAGCCCCCAATCGACCAGGTTATATTCTGAAAGAAGAACTGACATGGTAGCAGGAAACCATTAGCAACCTGAACACACAGTAATTTAGCTAAAGGAACCATACCTGATAGCTGTGCAGCCAATGACGAACTGATAAAAGTGTGTGAACTGACATAATCAATCAGAATTAACCAAGGCACTCACTGAATGTCACCTAACATTTTCATAGTCTGAGAAGCTTTATAACTTGTAACAGCTGCATCAAAAATTGCCATGAACAGCAGATCAGCCATGTCAGTAGTCTTGGAGGGGGCATCCTAAGTAACTGTAAAGATCAAGGACACCAAGAAGAGGGGTTGAATCAGTAGACTTATAATACTAAATTCGCTACGAACTAAAACTATAAGACTCGATCGCAACAAAAGCAAACCTAAACAATTCTAGTAGGTTAAGACTCCTAACAATGCTAGTGATAAGAAAACAACAACAAGCAAGCACTAGCACGATAGCTACTAAGAGGAATTAAAGAACAACCTATCACACTACTCAAATGGTAAGTAAATGTGGTAAGTAAAGAGAGTGAGATAGAGAATGCTCAGTGATTTCTCCCGAGGTCTCGAAAGGTAGGCGCCTTCTCCTGATCCTCGTTGGACCACTCCCGTCGGAGTCTCGGTCCCTCCCGTCGTTCTCGAAACGATGCTCACAAGGCTACGCTTCACTCCCGGAGTGAAGTCACTAGCAGCTCGGCTGTCGCACACAATACCCAAGCGCTAGAGCAAGCCTCCAAGGTCCGGGCGCTTCCTCTTGGTGTCTCTTTTGAGCGGGGACTCGAAACCGCGTACAAACTTGGCGTCGTCTTCTATAATCTCCTCGGAAGCTCAATCACCGACTCCTAACTGGTCTAGGCTGCCCAAACCAAAAGTAATAGGCAAAGATCACTTGTCTCAAGCCCTACAAGCCCTAGAAGTTTATGAATGCTCTCTATCACTCTCCTACTAGCACCAAAGATCTCCAATCTTATAATGTGCTCTCTTGATGGTGACTGAATCTTCAGCTAGACTTGAGCTTTGATTTTCGATAGGAGACAAATGACTGTACCCTTAATAGTACGTGCGTTCCTCTAAACTCTCTAGCTAGTCCTTAGCCTTGGTCCTCCAATGCTCGACAACTCCTCTTCTAGGGTTCATCCTTGTCATCCACCGAGCAAGGCCACCATGATGATGTAGAATTAGCGGGTGGTACCTACAACACAACCGTTACCCACGGTGTCCACTCAATCACCAAAATCAATTCATACCTTTTAGGCGACTTCAAAAGTCATGAAGCTAATAATCTCCCTTTTATTGGTGATTGATGACAAATAAAGTACTCACAAGCAGCTCAAACGAGATGAAAGAAGATAGAGAATAAAATGCATCTCGAAAGAACACTTACCCCTTACTTTGATGACTCCTCAGAAAATTTTTGTAAGAGTTCTCCTCCTTTGTCATGGGTAGGAAGCGTCGCTCTCCCCCTGTTTGGTAGCTCTCTCCCCCTTTGTCATCAAATCATCCAAAAAGATGACACCGAAGAAGCAAATAGAGAGGGAGAAAGCTGGTTTGACAAAGAATAGTGCGCGATAAAGAATGAGATGGGAGCGCACATGCACAAAGAAACCTGCAAAACAGATAAAGCACTAGGAGCCATACACAAAGAAACCACAGGGTTAGTCCAAAAACCGAGTGCATTCCAATGAGCTAAAAGAGTCAAAAGAAGTACAAGCTCATCAAAATGTCACGACGAGCCAATGAAATCCGCCAAATAAGATCCAAAAGACCTAACTACCCATCCACGGCCTCCCCCTAGACAGCTAGCCACTCAAACACCACAAGCCTCTCACCCAAGCTCCTACAAGAATAGCTAATCCTGCGCGGCTAAAGAGCTAGGTGCAGTGACGGTCGGTGGCTGCTCCTCTGAAACTGGCTCGGCTGCTGGTGCTGACACATCTCCTTCAGGCTGCTCAAGATCATCAAAGACACTCAAACCGGAGGAAGACGTTGGAGAGAGCTCCTTGCCATCAACTGTAGCTAGCTGATCGGAACTGGCAAGGGCCTGAGCTGACTCCTCTACTGAGTATGTGACGTCGACTAGGATAGCTGCAACTGAAATCTGGGCTGCTCTGCTGTGGTGAAGGCTCTAGCTGTGAAGACTCAGGCAGTGGCTCAACTGTCGCTGACTCGACTGTGGTAAACTCAAAGGATAGAACTCTGGGAGCTAACGGAGAACTACCAACAGTCGTCCCTGACTCAAATGCTAGAACTGAAACTCTGGGTTTAGCTGATGCAAACAGCGCCGACATAGAGTATGAAGAAACTAGGGAGAACTGAGATGAGGTAACAGGTAGACTAACTCCACCAGTAGTCGTAGAAGTGCTGGCTGCCCAAAATGGTACAAACAGTGAAAGTGGGGTTGACAGCAGAGTCGTGAAAGTGGGTGGCTGCTGCTGCTGACTCTGAAGATCTGCTGTGAAGGCTGGAACTGACGAATACTGTGGCTGAGGAGCTGTCGGCTGAAGCTGTAGTGGCAAGAGACCCAGTAGCATAGTCGTCGGGAACGCAGGCATACCGGTCCCCTGTAGATATGTTGCAATAGCTCCAAGCCCGACAGACATGTAAGATATGCCCGCTGCCATCTCCAACTGAGAGCGCTGTGACTTGTCATAGAACTTCCTGTCCTGCCGTCTCCTCTCCTCAGCAAGCTCTCTCCATCGAAAGCCGCTTCTTAATCTGGAGGCGCTCGAGTCGGATCCTCTCCTCGAACTCAGCCCTCTCTCAGCGAATGAGCTCAGCCTGCTCCTCTCAGTATCTCCTCTGCTCCTCCTGCTCTGCCTGAATAGCGTCCAACCTGGCAGCAAGAGCAGGGTCAAGTGTAGCACGAGAGGTTGGAGTCTCGGCTGACTTGGAGCCTCAGTGCTCTCAGGTCCCGGCTGTGCTCCCTCCAAAGCCTCAGTCCCAACATCCGTTGGGGCTGTGGTCTCTTTTCCTCCAGGGGTGCTCTGTGAAGCAGACACTCGAAGGACTCTGGAGTCGGATGGCTCAGCTGGACTGAAGGAGCTGGGATCTTTGGCTAAGCTAAATACTCCTCCTCAATCATAACTCTGGCTCTCCTCAGCAACAGACATATGTAAGGGGCAAAAGGTAACTGTCGAACGCCAATCCCCTCATATACAATATCCTCCATCAGTGCTAGCAGCAAATCAGTCAGATCAAAAACCTCATGCCTCAGCAAGTAGCAGAGCAACCACTGATGTAGAACAATAACACGCTTTCTGTAGCCAGCTCTCGAGGCTATCGTCTTGCCCAACAACCCTCGCAAGACTCGTGCCTCGCGTGTCAACCTCAGATGGTGCCTAGAGTAATGCTTCCCATGTGGTGGTGGGTACGTTATACTTAGTTTCTCATCACTCGGCTCCATTCCTCCAAATAGGCGATATGGTAGCAAGAAATCCGGATGAGCCAGAGCATGGATCTGTGTCTTAGAAGATAAAAACTCCAGAGCAACAATGACATCGGATCTCTCAAACTGTTGTGGCTCCCCTCGACACATGAACTAGAGATAAGACCTATCGGGGGAGATCCATAGGGAGGCAAAGAGCTCTACTACAACCTCCTCGCTAAACCTCAACAGCTGGGTGACCAACTCTGTCAAACCTGAAAGATATGCAATATGCTCCTCATATCAACACCAGCTCCCCTGCTCAGTGCCTCAAAAGAACAGTGGCGGTGTGCTGCAAACACTGAGCTCTTGCTTTTAGTGGCAAGCTGCCTACTATAGGACTCATAGATTCTTCGCTGCAGTACTGTCCAGAATTGACCAGCAACCGCATGTCTACCAGCGGGGACCCATGCAGTGAAATCAACTCTACTCTTGGCCTTGATGGCCAGGCCCTTCAGCTTCAAAAACCTCTACCTCTGCAATCCTGCCCATGGCGCGACGAGCTCTCTCGGCTCTAGCAGTGCAAATCTCACAAACACCGGTCCTCTGATGTGGACATCTCTGTGTCCTGTGCTGCGAACTCCGTTGGCCTGCCTCTCACTCCGCGGTTCTCGACTGCCTACTGGCAGGTGCTCTCCGCGGCTGCACCTCTGCTACTAGAGGAGTGGTCGCCACTCTCTGACGGGTCGACCTCCTCAACTCCCCCTAGGACTCAAAACCTCTAATCCTGAAAACATCAGGCCTCCTATGTGGAGGAACATCCACATCTGCAATAGCTAGGGCTCTGTCCCACTCTAGGTCGCCTTTCCTCAGTTTCTTCGTCTTCTTCTCAAGTGTAATGGCCTAAAATTCCAACATTTTCAAAATATTAAAATTTCAAATTTCTTAAATGCATTTCACAAATTAGAGTAGAATAAAATTTCTTTTCTAAATAAATTGCTAAGGTTGCATTTCATGTCATGCATTTCAGGTCATTGCATAGCACCTAAATAATTGCCTTGGATAAATAATTAATCAAGATTTATAATAGATAAAGAAAAGAAATAAAGAAATAAAAACAAAAGAAAAACAGAAAACACCAAAACCTCCCTGGGCCCCAAATCCTCTCTTTCTCCCTCCCTTTCTCCTCACCCCACCTGCGGCCCACTCCCTCCAGCCGAGGCCCACCTGTCGGCGCATCTACCCTAACCTCCAGCTGCGTTGCAAGCAACCGCCGACCGCAGCTCCCGTGTGCGCGTCGCCTGCCCGCTCCGATTCCGCCGGGGACTCGACCCCAACCGCTCCCCAACTTGGCCGCCCCCTCCTGCCTACTTAAACCTCGCCCCAAGCCCCGCTCTCTCGTCCCCAACACGAGCTCCGTACCCTCGCCGTCGTACCACCTCTCGTAGTCGCCCCGGCCACGCGTGACCCCATGCCGAGCTCGCCCACGACGCACCGCCCCCGCCCCAACCTTCCCCGTCGATCGCCACTGCGTACCGAAGCCGTACGCTGTCGCCGAAATCCCGCCACCGCGCCTTGCCGTCGCGACCTTGCCTCCAGCCGCCCCCGACCATCGGCAACCCCGCAGTGAGAACCCCCTAGTCCCCCTCTTCGTTTTGAGCCTAGTCCCATTGAAAATCGGTGCACCGGAGCGTCGCCCCGACGAAGCTCCGGCAAGAGCCGGCCATGGCGCCGTCGCGCCAGCCCTGGCCGCGCCGCCCCACACGTAGCCTAGCCGCGTGCCCACCCCAGCCGTCCGATGTGGATGGGATGGGATCTAATCCAGGCCACTCGATCAAGATCCGAGAGCCCACAGATTGCCACGTCGGCCAAATAATCTTATCCATAGATTTTGAAATCAAGGGCCCAGATTTATCCTATATTTTCCATATAAAAAATAATAATAAATCAAAAGCATTACTGCGTAAGCATGACATCATGATGACGTCATCAAGATCGATTAATTAAAATTATTTGGAAATTAGGTTAATTAATTTCAAATTAATCTAATAATTATACTTTAATAATAAATATAATAATAAAATAATTAATAATATTATTAATTTGATAAATAAATATAATAATTAATTAATAATAATTAATTAAGATAATTTTACAGAAAGGGCCCTGTACTTTTATATAATTACAGATCAGTCCCTGTCTTATGGCAAATTTACACTTTAGCTCCCAAACTTTTCTATAATTAAATTTTAGTCCCAAAATAATTTTGTAAATTACAGATAGGCCCTCAGAACATAATTAATAATTACAGAATAATCCGTGAACCTTATAAATGCTATTACTTTTAAACCGTAACTACGACTTCAGTGAATAATATATCAAAACGATCGTATCGAAATAACCTATGCATTCATGACATAATGATACTGATCTTCGTCTATTTTGTTGCATTTGATTGATTGTTTGTGCTCTCGTGCGTTAGATGACTTCGTCTCGGACTCGCAATACGAGGATTTTCAGCAGCAGGAGTTTGAAGCAGTTGAATACTATTCCCAGGAGAGGCAAGGCAAGTGTCCTTGACCATTTTGTGCCTACTTTACAAAACCTCTATCTTGTAGATTGCACGCTTGTGTCAAATTGATTGCGCACCTATTATTAGATCTACCTTGTCTTTCCTTATTATGCCTTGTCGCCCTAGTTTACCTTTTTGTTGGATAGATTACATGCTTAGCTTTCTAACGTCGGGATGGGTGATATTAAATGGATTTATTATCATACTTGCTTCACGAGGATTATTGGGTTATTTAATAGCAACTTGGAGATTAGTGATTTGAGGGATAGGGTTGGTGTAGGGTTGTGTGCGGGGTTACCGGCACTGTCCCTTGGTATGTTATCTTCCCAAATCTAATGACCGGTTCATGGAGCAACCATCCATGTGTTACCGTACAACCACGAGCCAAGAGTGGGCGCGGCCTGGCGTAGTAAGTGGTGGAGACTAGTTCTGTGCGAGCCAACCGGTGGAGCGGTTAAAGCGGGTCACACCTGGATCTGTCTGGAGAGAGATGTGTGGGGAAGGGAGGGTTACTCTCGATAACCATCTGGCACAAGAGGGGGCCTTTCTAACGTTACTGTTAGTGCCTTATTAGGTGAAACCTTGGTGTCCACGTACAAGTTGGAGGAAGCCATGGAAAAGTCTTGAAGTGATCTCTTGGTTCTCACACCAAAGGAAGTGTGTGAGTGCGACGGCACATGCATAATGGAGGTTTCTTTAGTCCACCTGGAAATAGGGGATGAAATCACTTCTTGTGAGGAATTGTGTACAACCTATGCAGAGTTAAAACTGTCATAACAGCAGTGCTCATAGTCACGAGCATTGCATGGACCCTCACATGACTAGTGGGATTTTGGTAGGGTTTGGTTGGTGATCACAGTGGGAGACTGTGATTGGTTCTTATGTTGGTGCTACAGCTGGGTAGCTGTAGGCATGATTGGTCTATAGGCGCGATGTCATTCACTTAGTAAATATATGCTTAATAGGATGTGTGTCTCTATGATGCGCTTTTATGCAAAAGAACACTATTGTAACGACCGGGATTTTCCTTACCTTTCGATAAGTCCCGATCTTTCGTGACTTTGCCAATCCCAGGAGTTTGGCAAGCACGACATCACAAGCGATCAATCGAGAAACCATAACAAAAATATTAGACAAGAAACAAGAATAGAAATTAGCAGGTCAAAGTGAAATTATTAGAATAAAATCCTCTAAAGGGGTCCATCGGCACGCAGGCCGGAATCTTAGAGTAGATATATCACTATCGTGAATCCAACAAAAGCAGTAACGGAAGCATCATCAGGGCAGCAGAAGCGAACCTCCTCCACACAGGCTAGCTTGAGCGCAGGAGCGGACGTCACAGACCGTCAGAGACGTAGTCGAAGTCGAAGCTGAGAGTATCCTCTGAGAACCACAAATTAGAAAGCCGTGAGTACGAATACTCTGCAAACTGCGTACTACCTAATAACAATGTATGCATGCAAATGGTTTCAAGGGTAAAGGCATGCCTCAAGTGCTAAATGCAAGTTTAAAACATTTTATTTTACTTAAAGAATGCAAGAAAGTTTTATTTTCAAACTTGTTAAATTTTATTATCTTGCCCCACAGAGAAATCCGTTATCTCGGACGGGGGTTTATTTTAATGCCGATGTAATCTTCACACTCGGCCACAGCTCGATGGCCGGAGTCAAAAACATTTTGAAAAAGGAGAGGAGGAAGAAAAACAAAACTACTCAACAACGAGCACAACTCAGGGGGGTGTCCTTCCAAAACGACGTGGCAATGCGCATCGACTGAAACTCTGCAGAGGTTATGCACCTGGACCCACGAGATGCGTCATCGGGAACTAACATCGTAGTCCCGACGAACACACAAGATCCGTCCACAAGCTTTAACCGACGTCATCCGTCCTCCAGGATAGGAATCCCAAAAGCCTACGCAATCGGGTCTTGGAGCTGTGAAGAGCCTACCACTGATCAGGTGGGGTATCTCGATCTCATGTGGGGAGTCAGAGCTCTACACCACACTAACACTACACCGCCAACCCACGGGTAAACAACTAGTCTCGGCAAGCTTCAAGATCAAGCCAACTGCCCATACAGGGTAATGTGGTGTGCATGGATGTCAACTGAGCGTACATGGCTCGAAGGACTCGGTCCTTAATTACCGGGGCAGGCACCATCTCCATCCTCAACGCCAACAACAAGTCTCACGGAAAGATCCTAGCCCGGATCTTCCCGTTGTACCAGCAACAGGTACGCCCACAGGGACTTCCCAAAAGTCCCCTAGTTCCTCATACTCCAACCTGCTCCTGCTAAATAGTTATGTATAGTTATTTGCAATACTCACACATTTGAAGCACAGTTCAAAAGTATTTAACACAAATTCTATTTTATAGTGATAGGTGTGAGATGAAAATAAATGCGACTAATTATGGCTAAGCATAAAAGTAAAATAATAGTACTAAAGCAGTCCTAGAGCTCATAATATGTGGAATGGTAAATCGGCACGGCTTAGGGATGTTGCTAGCATCTTTTAAAATAGTTGGCATGCAAAAATTAAGGTTGCAAACAAAACATGCAGTTTGAAATGCTGGGTACAAAATTGGTCAAGGAGCGCGGCTTGCCTTGTGTGTTGAGATTCTATCCGGAATCTAGATCCTCGCGTAGAGCAGTCTTCAAGAATACGGCGACAACTCCAGCTAGACAACAACACGAAGAAGGGATCAGACACTAGTTACGCGATAATTTAAATTTGAATTTAAATTCAAATTTAAATTACGAGACTAAACGGACTCGAAAGGTTCCCCGGGAAGTTTCTACACGACGTTCTCGACAAGACGAATCTAACAGAACAACTCGAGAAACTTTTGGAACTCAAACGAAACTACTACGGACTCCCAAAGATCAGCATACAAAACGACTCTAAGTGAAAGAATTCACTCGCTTCCTCCTGGACACAACACGTTGAACTCTAAGCCATCGCTAAACAATTGACTCCTCCGACCAGAACTACTACACTCCGTTCTAACGCAGCCTTACTTCTACAAACTAATTCGATCGAACCCAGACAAGCTCACTGATCCGAGATCAAACCTGCGCACAACACTGAAACTCCACCAAACCTCGGTCGCAGCACCAAGCAACAGGCAATCCTCTTCTGAACATCTGATTACTCGCTATCAAACATTATCTCAGCTCCATCAAAAGCACTTCACCGCACCACGCTGAGAGCTACTGGAAACTGGTTCCAACACTGAACCTGAAGTTTACCTTCTGACCAAGCCTGCAGAGAAACGAGACTAACCAATGCAATGCACTAAATCCCGCTCGGACGATAGAGCACGCTATGACGGCACTAACGCGACCTACGGTGACCTGAAAGCAAAACCGGGAAAACGGGACTGAAAAGATGGAATAACTCACCTCGGGCATGAACGTAGGAGGTTGAGGCCACGCGCGAGGATCAGGTTCTGGATCAGGTCACAGCGTGAAGACGAGGAAGCAAGTGCGTAGATCGAGACGCTGGTTGACGGAGCGTGCGCGGGAACGATGGCTGGATCGACGTGGGGACGGCAACTCGAGGACGACGCGGATTGACGGGGCAGCTTGACACGGACGGATCGGATTGGGGCGGCGGCTTCCCGGAGCAGAGGTGTCGACGCGCGAGGACGAGCGCCGGTGGACGAGGGCGGAGCAGTCGATGGCCGACGAGGACGAATACCGGAGCGAGGACGTGCTGCTGGACGACGACGAGGACGGGTCAGAGAAACTCGACGCGGCGGCTCGGCGTCGAGTGGAGACGACGAGGACGCGGACTGGAGCAGCACGGGACGACGACGAAGCAGGGGTGGCGCGGATCGACAACGAAAGACCGCGCGGGGTCAACGAGGTTGCGCGGACGTCGACGG
>BCLF01000001.1:7917874-7959010 GCA_001602275.1 Zoysia japonica | reverse complement strand
GAGCACGGACGAGGCGCGCGCGGCTCATAGAGGCGGCGGCGCGGTGGAACCGGCGGATCGACGCGGCGACGCGAGCAGGCAGGGGTGCTCGTGCCCAACCGGCCCCAGGTTGGTGACTTGAGATGGAAGAAAGGAAAATGAGAGGGGGAAAATGAGATAAGGCTTTGGGGGCTTTTATACTAACGAAGGGATAAGATCAAAAGTAGAGGGATTGGTGGGAGAGGATAAGGTGGGAAAAAAAATTAGAGAAAATTATTTAAGAATTTCAGAAAAACAATTTCAGCCCAACAAGGACCAAAACTATTTCAGCACCAGGAAAAATTCAAAAAGGAAGAAATTTGAATTCGAGCGGAATGAAATTTTGGGATGTTTTTGACACTTCGATTAATTTGAAAATTACGGGATGTTACACCTATGCTGCCTTTTCCTTGGTTACTGCCACATGTCATACTTTTTCACACTTGCTGAGTACATCTCGTACTCAAACTTGCCTTCATAATTGCTGCTCAGTAGAAAAAAAAGTCTGGGAGAACATTGAAGAACCTAGAGCTGAAGTCTAGGCGAGCTACTTTGGTCATCTGCCTATGGAGCCCAAGAATTTTTATTTTGTTTTTCGCTGCTTTGGTTTGTAATAATTTATAAGACTTTTAGTCATTCTTGTAATAGCTTAAATTTAGTTTATTCGAGACATGGTTCGGTTTACCATTAATGAAGTCGTTTATGTGTGAAACTTGATTTCTAGACACACATAAAGGGTCACTTGGTTTTAGCCTTAAAACCAGATGTGACTTCAGGCTTAACTGCCTTGCCCCTTCCCTTCTCCTCTGAACTCAATCTCTGCCTGCCCATACTGCCAATTGTCTGAAAGATCAACCGACGTTGAAAGCACTACTAACCAGTTGACACTGCAAGATAGGATTAAGAGCTTGGTTCTTAACCCGTCCAAGAAAACCACTGGATTGACTGAGACTTCTGGACTGCCACTGAATCTGTCCTGTCCTGATCCACTGACCAACTGTCACTGCACCACAGAGGAATAAATATAGGTTGTAAGCACAAAAGGTGAGCGGCTCTAAATGAAGTCCTAGTGGTGGAATCAATGCCATATCACCGCTCAAATAAAGAAAATAAGAGCAACGGTGATATCGACAGACTAATGCCACAACTCATAATATAGCAAAGAATCCAAATTGTGACATTAGCAACAGGAGACTCAATGCCATATCAAAATATGCAAGAGCTGACCTCAATATGGCTCAAGTACGAGAGTTGTTAACTAATGATGTCAATTGGTAATAAAAGGTGAGACCTTTAAGCAATTTATACCAATTTTTGCAATTAATTAACAAACAAGGCATGCTAGGCATTTCCGATGAAATGAAAGTGATAGAACACGATATCCTGCAGGAGAAGTGCTAGAAATCGTCAAAAAATCGTCGGAAGAGCAACCGATCACCCCAAGGCTAAAACCCCACGTGGGTTCTGGAGAAGCAAGTGGTGACGGCTCGAAGATGCACGGCGAGGCAAGGAAAACACGGTGGTGCTCTATGTGCTGACGGCAAGCAGAAAGAAGAGTAGGCGGCAGCAAGGTGGTGCGAGCAGGAGGCGGCGACTCTAGCTAGGGCACGTGGGGGGGGGGCGGCGCGCGAAGCAGTGCGGCGCGGGCAGCAGTGGTGGCAAGCGCAGACGCGACGGCGAGGGCGAGCACGAGTGCGGTTGCGGCTGGTGATAGGCGGCGTAGAGGCACGGAGGTGCGCAGCGGTGAGGCGACGACGGAGGCGGCAAGGTGATCGGCGATGAGATGCACGGGACGTGGAAGAAAAAGAAGAATCCCCTCGTGTGTTTAGGTCATAAACAAATCAACGACCGAGATTGAATAAGATTAAAACGGATGGTCGAGATTGCGTCGATCAAGGTGATCACCGGACTGTCCGGTTCAAAGAAATTGTCTGATGACTACAAAGAGCCGGACTGTCTGGTGTCTAGAGAATTCCAATTCCAGAGAGGCACGCGTTCCTCTTCCAGTCATCGGACTGTCTGGTGAAACCGCCAAAATGTTCGGTGTCTGTCCAATTCCGCAAAGTGACTGATCCAAAGATGTAGTCACCGAAATGTCCGGTGAAGGCGCCAGAATGTACGGTGACCTTATGGAATTGCAAAATCAAGGAATTCTTTTTAGACTTTAAGTGTCCTCACCAAAGAACCAAATAAACACCACACTTGTCTAGAAAAAGAACTCTCAAACACTCCTTTGCAAATAGGTAACTCATGAAGAGTTTAGCATTTTCGCAAATCGCAATTAAGATCAAGCGATAAAAACCAAAGCGAGAAGGAGGCTCCAAAAAGGGAACTTATGAACCCTTAGTTCACGATCCACGTAAATGGATGTTAGAGACCATTAAGCACAGGGTTCAATGGGCATGAAGTTCACAATATTGCTTTGGTTACTCATTGTGAAGTATGTGAATCCATATGGATAATGTAGTCACTTTCTCCATAGAGTAACACGCCTCGTCCATGGTTTCTATATGCAATTCATGCTAACAACCTAGTCTAATGCAAGACAATTTAAAGCATGCCATGTAGATGCAAGCAAATTAAAGGCATTGCGTAAAGAAACCTATTCGGAGCCAAATTTAACCCATCTCAAGCTTATTCACCATATGCCCGCCACTTAACTTGAGATAGCCAAACCACCTTCTCAAGCTCTTCTCCCATACATTTGGATATCTCAAGATGGTTAGGCACCGATCTAATTTTTTGCTCTTTTCTTTTATCTTTTTACACATGATGCATGATAGTGCAAACATCTAGTTCACAGAGGTGTCCTATCTACCATGCATTGTAAGAAAAGAAACCTGTTCTACTATGTATAAAAATAACCTACTTGAAGAGTAGATGGCGTTGTAGCTCGATCAACATATGGTGGATTTCAAGAATCTTCAATTCGTTTCACGGTCCACCACCTAGGCCCCTCACTTCTTGAGAACCCAAGAGAGTTTTGGCTTCTTCTCTCGGTCCACGATAACCTTGGAGACCCATATCTTCTTCATTCCTCTTGTCATTTGGCGGTCGAGCGGCTTGGCCTTCACTTTTCCATCCTTGTCCCTGAAAAGCTTGTAGTGCACATTCTCATAGAAAAGGTTAGCGTTAGGCATAATAATAGGCTCGCTCACCTTGGGACAATCCTTGGAGCAGTGATCATCAAGGCAACACTTCCCACAATTGTAGTCATCCGCCATGAGCAGGACTATCTATTCGTGTATCTCATCTTGGCTGCCAATGATGTTGATAGAGGGAGAATATGATCCTAAGCCCTTATTATTGTGGTTGTTGATGAGGTTCTTGCTTAAGATTTCCTTTTGTATTTGCCTTCCTCTAGTAAGCCGCTCGAATACATCCATCACAGCCTCTCTCTCCTCCTTGAGCTTCGTGTATTCCTTCAAAATAGATGGCTCAAGTGTAATACCCTCCTTGGAGAGGGTTAGATTGCAGGAAGTAGAAGCGTTATTTAAATACTTAGGAGAGTAAGGATAGAGTCAAGATCAAGAGCTTCATAGGAGCGCACCAATGCCTTATGCTTCTCATTAGCTCTACGTGCTTCACTTTGAGATCCTCATAGGACTAACGTAGAACACCATGAGAGTGCTTAAGTGCATTGAGCTCCCCCTCAAGCTCTCGAACTCGGAATACCGCCACTTCATGCTCTTGGGTCACCACCTCGATCTTCTTGTTCTTCTTGATGATAGTCTTGTTAGCCTTCTCAAGGAAGAGGACAAGATCATTGTAGTTTGATCCATCATCTTCATCATCATAGCTCTCCTCCTCTTCCTCCAGATCATCATTCTCACCATAGAAGCCCTCACAACTTCGAGCCATCAAGCATAGTGGATGTGGTGAAAGCTTATTGTTAGAGCTTGTCATGGCAATACCCGCGAGCTCTTCTTCACTAGAAGATGAAGAGTTTGAATCATCATCGGTGAGCCACTCACCAACAATATAGGCTTTGTGTAGGGACTTCTTCTTCTCCTTTGTCTTGCTCTCCTTCTTGTCAAAGAACTTCTTCTTGAATTTCCTCTTTGGCTTGCATTCTTCATCATCACTCTCACTAGAGGCTTCCTTCTTGCTCTTCTTATTGGGCTTGGGACACTCCTTAGTAAAAAGGCTTTTCTTGCCACAATTGAAGCACCCGGAGTTCCTCTTGGAAGATGAGGGTCTTTCCTTGCGAAATAGCTTCTTCATCAAGAGCACAAAGTCCTCATTATCACTGTCCTCATCCTCATCTTCCTCCACCTTCTTCTTCTTATTGTTCTTACCATTGAGAGATTCTTGATTAACTTGTAGGACAAGATTCTTGGGCAATTGAGAGTAAGTGGAGCTATCCAACATGTATCCCTCATAGGTCGTAAGCTTGCCGAGCATAACGTCAACGGTGAGAGTACCCAAGTTGGTTTGGAAGAGACACGTGACGACGGAGTTGTAGCTTGGCGAGAACATCCTCAAGAGCTTCCTCATGATCTCTACATCATCAATTTTTTCTTTGAGGCCCAAGGCGTTGATCTCCTCCACCACTACATGCAAGTGAGAATAAACATCTTTAGCTTTTTCAAGTGGTAGCATGGTGATGGAATCATATTTGTTCTTAAGAAGCACTTCCTTGGCCTCGAAGGAGCCCTCATGGATGTTTTGCAATTGGATCTATATCTCATGCGCGTTGGATGATGCATTAATTCTAGAAAAGACATTTTTAGAAATGCATCCAAACATAGCATTCTTGGCCTTTGCATTGAATTTTATGAAAATGGGATCAAGTCTCTCATTCTCATTTGTAGCATTATTAGTAACTTGCCACGCTTTCTCATCGATCGACTCTAGGTAGGCTTGCATGCAAGCCTTCCAATAAGAGTAATCGTCCCATCGAATACGGGTGGAGTCTCCATCCTGTTCGGCATCCTTACTCAAGGCGCTGAAGCCCAAAAATGAGCACTTGGCTCTGATACCACTTGTAAGGATCAAAGACATCGAGAAGTGGGTTGAATCAGTGGACTTATACTACTAAATTTGCTATGAACTAAAACTATAAGACTCGATTGTAACAAAAGCAAACTTAAATAATTCTAGTAGGCCAAGACCCCTAACAATGCTAGTGATAAGGAAATAACAAAAGGCAAGCAATAGCACGATTGCCACCAAGAGGAATCAAAGAACAACCTATTACACTACTCAAACGGTAAGTAAAGAAAGTGAGATAGATAATGCTCAGTAATTTTTTTGAGGTCTCGAAAGATAGGCGCCTTCCCCTAATCCTCGTTGGACCACTCCCGTCGGAGTCTTGATCTCTCCCGTCGTTTCCGAAACGATGCTCACAAGGGTACGCTTCAATTTCGGAGTGAAGTCACCGGCGGCCCAGCTTTGACACACAATACCCAAGCGCTAGAGCAAGTGTCTAAGGCTCGAGCGCTCCCTCTTGGTGTCCCTTTTGAGCGAGGGACTCGGAATCGCGTACAAACTTGGCGTCGTCTTCTACAATCTCCTCGGAAGCTTGATCACTGACTCCTGGCCGGTCTAGGCTGCCCACACCAAGACTAATGGGCAAAGATCACTCCTCTCAAGCCCTACAAGTTCTAGAAGAGTATGAATGCTCCCTATCACTCTCCTACTAGCTCTAAAGATCTCTAATCTTGTAATTTTCTCTCTTGGTGGTGTCCCTTGGCCTCTCACAACTTGGCTCTAGCAATTTTGATCAAGGGCACACAGGAAAACATCTCCCTCCATGGTTTAAATAGTCTCCAAGCCCAGAAACAACCATTGGGACGTGATGTCATAAAGCTGACTACTTTATGCAATCACCAGATTACCCGGTGACCGGACCACAGGACTGTCCGGTGACCCTTCTTTCTCCTCGGCTAGGGAAACACACTCTTTTGAATCTATTTCATAGGACAACAGACTGTCTGGTGCATACCTTCACTGGACTGTCCGGTGACTTTCACTTTTGGACTCTCAGAGACATCTTCTCTGTACTTCAGCTTCTGGTTCACCGGACTGTCTAGCCACTACACCTACGGACTGTCCGGTGACTGCTCCACCTCGACTCCAGAGTGCACCTCTCTCTGGACTGGCTCATCCAAGGCTCACTGGACTGTCCGGTGACTGAATCTTCAGCTGAACTTGAGCTCTAGTCTTCGACCTCGCTTCCTCTGCCATCTTTAGTGCTTTCTGAGGATTTAAGGAGCATTCACACCCTCTAACACTTGTACGACAGAAGACAAATGACCTTACCCCCTTAATAGTACCAGCGTTCCTATGGACTCTGTAGCTAGTCCTTAGTCTTGGTCCTCCAACGCCCAGCAACTCCTCTTCTAGGATTCATCTTTGTCATCCATCGAGGAAGCTCACTATGTTGATGTAGAATTAGCGGGGTGGTACCTATAACACAACCGTTACCTATGATGTCTACTCAGTCACCAAAATCAATTCATACCTTTTAGGGGACTTCAAAGGTCATAAACCTAACAGTAACGAGATCCTAGACTACCTGTAGAACAAGTAACTGAACAGAATCAACACATTTATGGCCCTTAGACCATTTTCAGGAAACTTGTATCATAGTCCCCTGGCATGATGAAAAGACTGAGGTTAGCCAACTTCTCTTAATAGTCTTGCTATTGTCCACAAGAGTTTTCCCCTGAGTGCCTGGCACATTCAACTTTTCCTGCACGAGAGAAAGAGGTAGATGTACCACTGTCAGGCACAATCAACTGGAACCCTCGTCTCACTGAAAGGGTTTAGCAAATGAACCACTACCAGGCTTGAAGAAATCTCATCGACGATGAGGAATCAGCACCTCATCCTTAGGCTGCTCAAGCAACATGATTGAATGAATATCATCACGAAGACCATCGATGAAGGGCACGGTGTAGTAAACTGTGTCAGTCATGGACTCATAAGCGTGTAACTAATCAATCAGTTCAGAATACAGCTCTACATAATCAACTACTGATGAAGTCTGATGAATAATAAATAATTGATGCACGAGAAATTCATGTTGACACTGTCCAAAGCGATCGAGAATCTAAGCACACAGTTGGCGCCAATCAGCCGATTTCAGTTTCCAGTCAACGGATTGAACCCAGCGAGCGGCGGCGCAAGAAAAATGCATCACAACGACTCTAACGTAGATAGCATCTCAAAATATATTGTAGCACGCAAAATGAAGAGAGGTGGATTATCCCCATCAAACTCCAGAAAAACTAACTTAGGAAGGTGACCCAGTGACATGCCCTTAGAGCCAGAAACAGGATGATTCCCATGCACTCTGAATGAACACCAACAGTGCGGCCAAAAGGAGGAACTCCAAGAATGGAGTGCCCCTTGAGAGGATCAAGTGAAGTGAAGTGTATCTTACCCGAGTGAAATCCTGCGGTGGAATATTAGGGCGATCATGTACCGAGTCACCGAAATCTCCCGGAGGTGTACATGACGTGGATGCGCTGATGTGTGATTTACTCTCAGAGTCGAGTGGTTCCTTCACATCATGCTTGAGGAGGGTGTGCAACTTCGTGACCTCGACCTTGATGGATCCCATAGACTCTTCGACCGCCAATTTCCATGTCGTGTGGTTTGAGTCGAGCACCGAGGTTGTAGTCTCGAGAGCCGAAACACGAGTTTCATGCTTCAGCTCCACAGTTACGAACTGCTCGCACGACTTCTATTGGTCATGGAAGGCGGGGTCGCAGTTGCCATGAATCACCTTAGTGTGTTCCTCGATCGCGAGCTTGACATTAGGGTCCATGGCATGGAGCGAGGGCAACAGGTGAGTGAAGTGATTGTGGTGCTTCAGGATGATCAATGCTATCTTTGATACCAGGTGTTAGCAGGAACGCTGGAGGGTTTGCAGATTGGCTTGGAGAGGAAGATGAACGAGGGAGGAAGAACAGAGGAAGACAGAATGAGGCAGGAAAGATTCCTTCTGCGTAGTGTTTCTTAGAATTCTTTGACCGGTTCAGGCGCTTTGCATGATGAGCTGCATTGTGATTGTGCACACCCTCAAGGTTGTTAGAGTCGTGATTAGTTGCGTGAATGTAGATTAGTCATGCCGGTAAATGAGGGAGATCACTCATTCTTGTAATTGAACACACGATCATATATTATATACAAACGACTTGATCCCATCGAGGATTCTTGCGTATTCAGTAATCTTTTCATGGTAGCTAGAGCCACGATCTATCCCACGCCATGGCCAGTTCTCCATTGTCTTCTTCCTCAGTCTCCAATGTCTCCTCCTCCTCCACCTCTCCTCATTCCACTGGCCTTCTACCAACACCAACTCTAGTCACGGTAAAGCTGACCAAAGAGAAACTATCTTCTGTGGAAAACACAGATTCTCCCATACCTGCGCGTCAATGGCCTCACCGGCTATATTTAATGGCTCGATTGAGGCCCCCAGCCAAACCATCATCGCACCACCATGAGAAGAAAATTTCCGGTCGCAAAATCACTATCAATCCTGAGTTCACAACCTGGTATCACCAGGATCAGCATGTCCTGAGTTTCCTTAATGGAACTCTGACAGAAGAAGTGCTCAGCGGTATGGTGGGCATCATGACAGCGAGAGATGCATGGTGCACTCTGGAGAACATGTATGCCTCAAGTTCCCGGGCACGTGCAATGCAAATTCGGATGCAACTTCCAACTATCCAGAAGAAAGACCAAAGTGTCACCGCCTGCTTCCGCAAGATGAAGGGCCTCGTCGACACTCCAGCTGCTGTTGGCAAGCCGGTTGAAAATGAGGACTTGATCGCCTACATGCTACGCGGTCATGGCCCAAAATATGATCCTCTGGTAACAAGTATCACCACCAGGTCTGATGCAATGTCGATCCACAACGTCTACGCTCACATGATCAATTATAAGATGCGCCAGGAGCACAACAACACCTTCATTCAGGTATCTGCTAACTCTGCCCAGAAAAGTTCAGTTAATCTAGGCCGCGGTGGTGGCAGAAATGGCCGTGGCTGTGGCCGTGCAGGTGGCAGATTCAGTGGTGGTTGTTGCAGCAACCACTCCACCCCAGGAAAACAGGGAAGTCGCAGCAATGTTCAGTGTCAAGTGTGCGGCAAGATTGGACATGAAGCTCTCAAGTGCTGGTACCGGTTTGATCATAGCTGTCATGTCGAAGATGCTGACAAGGTTGTAGCAGCTGTAAGCAGCAACTACAATGTCGACCCCAACCGGTACCTTGATTCAGGAGCAACTGACCACATCACACATGATCTGGAGAGGTTAACAAGCAAAGACAGCTACACTGGTGCAGATCAAGTTCAGGTTGCTAATGGTCCAGGTCTGTCAATTACTCTTGTTGGAAATTCTATTATTGCTGGCTTAAACCGTTCATTACATCTTAATCATATTCTTCTTGCTAAAATTAACAAGCACTTAATATCTGTACACAAATTGGCTTATGATAATGATGCATTTGTTGAACTTCACCCAAATTATTTCTTTGTTAAGGACCGAGCAACGAAGGACATCCTTCTCACAGGAAGATGTAGAAATGGCCTCTACACTTTTCCATCCACACAAACTAGTCAAGCCCTGATGTCATCCAAAATAAACAAAGAGCAGTGCCATCATCGCCTTGGACATCCCTCTGCTCAAGTTACTCTTAGAATTCTTCAGGAAAATAATATTGCTATATATGAGAGTGTATCTTCTTCTCTGGTGTGTGTGATGCTTGTCAGCAAGGCAAAGCGCACTAGCTACCTTTTCAGCCATCCAGTCATGTCTCTATAGCTCCTCTTGAGTTGATTCATACTGATGTCAGTAAATAATTCAAAATATCATGTTTCTTTTGTGGATGACTATAGAAAACTTATATGGATCTATTTTCTGAAATATAAATCAGACGTTGATCCTATTTTCCTTCAGTTTCAGAAACATGTTGAGCAAATTCTTAGCACAAAAAATCGCTCTGTCCAGTTTGATTGGGGTGGTGAATATCAACGTTTGCATCATTATTTCAATAGATCAAGGATTACTCGCAAAGTTTCCTGTCCATACACACACTAGAAAAATGGTGTTGTAGAAAGAAAACATTGTCATATTGTAGAAACAGGCCTATCTCTCCTTGCTCAAGCACATATGCCATTGAGTTATTGATAATGATACACCTATGCATAGATTATGTGAGGCCCATGGGAAGAGGCCTAACTCCTATGGCTTGTGGTGAGAGAAAACCATGAGATTAGTCTCACCTTACTAGTTCAAAGAGGGATGGACTAACTTAAATAGCCAAGGATTCAAAGCATAGTAACCCCAGGTTAACCCTTTTACGCGAAGCGAGGACGAAAGTGTAAGCGAGCTGCTGTGCAAGTGTGGCCCACACAGCGTGTGTGGGCATGAGTCGTATTTGGACCTAGGCTGTTACAAAATGGTATCAGAGCCAACCTACTGTGTCACAGTGGCGTGCGATCAGGTGAAGCAGATACGGTGTGCATGGCACGTGGGCCCTGCAGAGTCACGACATGACACGTATGCTGGCACTGACATACGACGTGACCAGATAGGATCGATCCTGATTGTCTGTCCCTTGAGTGGGTAAGTTGCCTCGACGAGGACGCCAAGTCCTTTGAGGCCCATGGGAAGAGGCCCAACTCCTATGACTTGTGATGAGAAAAAACCATGAGATTAGTCCCAACTTGCTAGTTCAAAGAGGGATAGACTAACTTAAATAGCCAAGGATTCAAAGCATAGTAACCCGGGGTTAACCCTTTTACGTGAAGCGAGAACGAAAGCATAAGCGGATTGCTGTTCAGGTGTGGCCCATATAGCGTGTGCGTGGGCATGAGCCATATTTGGGACTGGGCTGTTACAGATTACTTGGTAACAGTCCAGATTACACACAACTTGGTGTTTTTGGGTGTGCTTGTTGGCCCAATCTGCGGGCTTATAATTCCAGCAAACTAAGTTTCAGAACTAGGCAATGTGTGTTTATAGGCTACAGCTTTCCCACAAGGGCTATAAATGTTTTGATCGCTCCACAGGCAGAGTTTACATTTATCGAGATGTTATCTTTGATGAAACAGTGTTCCCTTTGGCAAACACTACGTCCAATCAGGCCAAAAACTCCACTCACACACCATCCTATTATTTTGCCTACTCTGGTGAAATACATTGAACATTTCCTAATTCAATCTGAATCAACCCAGTCTGCTCCCACAGTAGAACCAGCAGTAGTTAATTTCCATGTGAATGATTTTCAGACTAACCCATGCACTGATCTTAGCTCTCCTAGTACTAGTAAGTACTCTGAAGGTTCAGACATGGTTGTTTCTGAAGTACCAGACAATGTTGATTCAACCGGGGCAACAGATTCAGAGAATGTTTCAGAAGCAAAAGAACCAGAAAATTCTGGTGACGGTGGTCGTGCAATACATCCAATGAGAACAAGGTTTCACAATAATATAGTTCAGCCCAATTGCTTTACTGATGGTACTGTCAGATATTCAAAAAAGGGTTGCTGTTTTACCACTGAGATTAAGCCTGAAGAAAATCCAACAACAGCTATCTCTGCATGTGCTGCTATATCTAAAAATTCTGAAACTGAGCCCAGCAGTCTTCAAGAAGCTTTAGAAAATCCATATTGGAAAGCAGCAATGGACTCAGAATATTCAGCATTGATCAAAAATGAAACTTGGGATCTAGTACCTCTAAAAAGAGGAATCAACTTAATTGACAGCAAGTGGGTTTACAAAGTGAAAAGAAAGATGGATCAGTTGACAGATTTAAAGCTAGACTGGTGGCCAAGGGGTTTAAACAGAGGTATGATTTCGATTATTTTGATACATATAGTCCTGTTGTTAAACTAGCAACCATCAAAATTATTTTATCACTTGCTGTCAATCAAGGCTGGACAATGAGGCAGATTGATATACAGAATGCCTTCTTGCATGGTGTATTAGAAGAAGAAGTTTATATGAAGCAGCCCACAGGATTTGAAGATAGTAGTAAATCGTCAAATTATGTATGCAAACTGAAGAAGGCTTTATATGGCTTGAAACAAGCCTGAAGAGATTGGCATTCCCAGCTTACAGAGAAACTTCGGGAACTTGAGTTTAGATCTTCAAGAACAGATTCATCTATATTTATCTCCAGTCAAGAGGGAGTAACGATTAATGTATATGCTCATCTATGTGGATGACATTATCAACGTAAGCTCTACATTTAGTGGGCCAGAAAAACTGATTCAACAACTAAATCATGCTTTTGCTGTCAAAGATTTAGGCCCTCTTGAATATTTTTTGGGCATAGAAGTCAAACAAGAAAGAGGAGAAATATGGATAAATGCAAGGCTATATCCACTCCAATGTCTACCAGTGAAAGATTGCAGAAGAATCAAGGAAGAGTTCTAACAAAGAGCAATTTCAGCATTGAAGCATAGTAGGAGGATTGCAATATTTAACTATGACTAGACCAGATATTTCATTTGCAGTAAACAGAGTCTGTCAGTATATCCAATCTCCTACTGATCTTAATTTGGCTGCTGTCAAAAGGATACTGAGATATGTGAAAGGAACTACAGATAAGGGGCTGAAGTTTCAGAGATCAGATACTATGTTATGTGCCTTTTCAGATGCTGATTGGGCAGGTTCACCAGATGATCGCAGATCAACCAGTGGATTTGCTGTATTTCTAGGAAGAAATCTAGTGTCATGGAGCTCAAAGAAGCAGTCAATAGTGTCTCGATCAAGCACAGAAACATAGTACAAGGCTATTGCCAATGTTACAGCAGAAATGATGTGGATTCAGTCTCTGTTGAACGAACTCGGGATTTATCAATAGAAGCCTCCAATATTGTGGTGTGATAATCTTGGTGCAACTTATTTAACAGTTAATCCAATGTTCCATGCCAGGATGAAGCATATTGAAGTGGATTTTCATTTTGTCAGAGAGCAGGTTGCACGCAAGGCATTGGTGGTCAGGTTCATCTCATCGAAGGATCAGTTAGCCGATGTGTTACTAAAGCATTGAGGCCATTCATATCAAATTGTCACAAACTCAACCTGAGGAGCCCAGGTTGTGATTGAGGGGGGCTGTTAGAATTACAGTCAAAGAATGACCGGTTCAGGCGCTCTGCATGCTGAGCTGCGTGGTAATTGTGCACACCGTCAAGGTTGTTAGAGTCATGATTAGTTGCGTGAATGTAGCTTAGTCATGCCGGTAAATGAGGGAGATCACTCATTCTTGTAACAGAACACACGATCATATATTATATATAAACAACTCGATCCCACCGAGGATCCTTGCGCGTTTTGTAATCTTTTCAGTGTTTGTTACAACTTGGTTATCATCCTTATCTCTTAGCTAATCCTCCTCTTATATTCAGAAACTCCCTTCTATATGGCCCACTTTGGCCCTGACACACACGGGTTTATTTTGCTCACGCGCCGAGTCCCAGCTTTTATTTCTGCGCATTCTAGCCGATCATCAGCTTGTCCATCAGAAGAGCGTTAAGAATGGTTTTCTCCATGGCACATTGAGTGAGATGGTTTACTATGCTCAGCCTTCCGGTTTTATTGATTCAGCAAGGCCCGATCATGTATGTCGCCTGAGCAAATCCCTCAACGGATTGAAATAAGAGCCATGGGCTTGGTACAACAGGTTTGCATCCTTTATTTGCTCTATCAGTTTTGTTGAGGCAAAGTCATACACCTCACTTTTCATTTTTCACTGAGCGTCTGACATGGCCTAGTTGCTCTTTTATGTGGATGACATCATTCTCAAGGATTCCTCAGAGGCGTTGCTTCTTAGCATTATTGATTCTCTCACATTAGAGTTCTCCATGAAAGGTCTCGGCAGCTTGCATCATTTTTTTGGGATGTATGTTACTAGAAAGACTGTTGGTATGTTATTGTCACAACGTCACTATATGATTAATATTCTGGAACGCGTTGGTATGGCTGACTGCAAACCATGCTCCACTCTGATAGGGCTGAAAATGGGACAGAAAAATCCTGTCTGCCTTCCATTCCCGTATTTTTTGGACCGTTTTTCAATTTTTTGGGACAAAAACGGAAACAGACAGAAATGTTTAGTGTACATTTTTCCATCCATTTTTGCGGTATCCCATTTTTAATAGGGAAATCCTGTTTTTATCCAATTTTTGAAATACGGGGCTAGAGAAGGAGTAGATGGAGAGCAGCACACCTGGAGCTGGAGCGCTTCGGATGGGGGCCAGATCTGCGGTGGCCTGGCGAAGATCGGCGAGCGGGGGTGAGGTATGCGGTGTGAACGGTGTTCATCGGCAGCAGCGTTCGGTGCCCAATCTACAGTGGCGATGCTGCATCACTGCAGTGCGCAAGGATGAAGAAGATTTGCCTTGGTTGCCGAATGATTGGTCTCGGGGAGGGCAAGGGCAAGGCCATTTACTTCATAGAGTGGCCGCTGAGATTGTGGTCTCGAGGTGGCAGCAAGTTTTCCAACTCCGTGCGGTGATGAGGACCCTGATGGCATCCAAATCCTTGCAGGCAAGGGAATTTAGTTCACGAAGGTGGCAGGCAAGAGCATTTAACTGAGAACTGGAATAGGATATTTTTTATTGCTATTAGGATGAGATATAGTGGGTAACAATTTAGAAAAAGATGTTAATTATTATGTCGATGGTTCCCACTAAAATACCGGTGACCGACCGATTTTGACACATTCAGTTCGGATTGGTTCATTTCGGATACTCTGTATTTATCCCGTTTGTTTCCATTTCTGACTTTTCCATTTCTGTTTCCGTTTGGAGGTGAAAATGTGAAAATGAAAATGGTTTAGATACTATCCCGACTATTTTCAGACCTACACTCTGTTAAACACTTGTACCAAACTTTCTGCTGATGGTCCACCTGTTGATTACGCCAACCACTACTGAGGTATTGCTGGTGCCCTCCAATACCTTACTTTCACCTGCCCAAATATTCTTATGCTGTGCAACAGATTTGTCTTCATTTGCATGATCCTCGAGAGCCACATCTAAATGTTGCATCAAGGGCACTTTCGATTATAGCCAACTGTTGCACTGCTCTTTTGGTTGTGATCCTATTGCTTATTCCGATACTGACTGGGCTGGCTGTGCCAAAACATGTTGGTCCACTTCTGGTTATGCTATTTTCCTCCATGACAATTTAATTTCTTCGTCTTCCAAGTGTCAGCGGACTGTCTCACTCAAGTGCAGAAGCAGAATATTGGGCCATTCCTAAAGCAATTGTGGAAGCCACTTGGCTGCGACAGCTTTTACAGGAGCTTTGTTTCTCTCCCAGGCGTTCCACCATTGTGTTCTGTGATAACATCAGTGCTGTCTATCTCTCAACAAATCCGGTACAACATGAGCGTACTAAGCATGTTGAGATTAATTTGCATTTTGTTTTGGACAAAGTTGCCACCAGAAAAATTTCTAGTCTTCATATGCCTACCACTTCATAGTATGCAGATATCTTCACAGAAGGACAGCCCTCTGTTTTTAGGGCGTTTAAATCCAGTTTGAATGTCTCCAGATCTGGCTGATGTTGACGTACCAACTGCGGTGGCGTGTTAGCAATTATTCCACCACGTGTTTATCAACAGGTGCATGCAATGATAACATCACGGTGCCGAAGATTATCACTGGAGTTTGTTTAGTCTGTTGCTATGGTTGTTATCCTAGATCATGGTGCATTCTGTTCCTTTCTTCCATCCTCCGTGTACATATATATGAATGATCGCCTCTGGTGAATGTAATCCTTGTATTATGTGTTGAGTTAATCCACTTTCATTAGCAACCCGATGCTACCCCACTGCATTGTTGACACGCTGTTGCAACTTTCTCTGCCTGCTGCCTCTAGCTGCCGCCATCACCCGCCGCCTGTTTCCCACTGCTACTGCTGCTGTATCGTCGCCGCTCACTGTTCATTTCCGGTGAAGCCACCACTTGCTGCTTGTGCCCCCGCCAGTGCTCTCGAGTGCCGTGGGGTTGTTGATGCCATGCTGGATGATGGTTCAAGTTTCTTACTGACCCCAGCACCGAGGTGGCCCTGCTCATGAGGATACTATAGGCGCACCTCAACTACCTCCACGAACATGCTTCCATGGCCCTTAGGGACCCAAGTGATTCGGTGAAACTGGAAGCAGAATCTTGCAAAAGAAGAATTTAATGATCATGTTAAACTGGAAGCAGCATTATGCCAGAAAAGAAGAATCTAGACCCAATGGCACAGAATTGGTGAGTTCAACCTCATTATGCTACTCGAATGCATATTACACTACTACAAAACCCATTTACGAAGGTGGACCTAAAAGGGTTTCTACATGTTTTTTTCAATCCACTAGCACCCACAAGCCTGCAGAAATGAAGATTTATATACGTTGAATATTGTGAATCGCTTGCAGAAATCCCATTTTTACGGGTGGAGAGTTATGAGTTTGGCCTCACGTGGTCCTACGCACCTCATGCTGCTCTGCTCTTGGGCTTCCTCGCCGAAGCCTATAATACAACAATTGAAAACCAATAAATCTGAATCAAAACCAACCAAAATGAATCAAATCAACTTTTAATCTCGGTACCTTAGGGTCAGAACCTCACCTCGTGTGTGTGGATCCTGGTTTTGAAGGAGCTCACGAGAATTTGGTAGATGTCTTGGATGTGAAATCTGGATGTGCCCCGAGCGCCACTGGCTACTGCAGCAGCACCGAGCCTGCAACTGGACTCAGGCATGCCATGGATGGCTGTGTACATGGTGGTGGCTGAGAGGCGCTGTGCCATGACTGAAGCTGTGGCGGTGCCAAGTTTTTTTTAAAAAAAAACCACGGCAGCTGGATGGGAGAAAGGGCGGCGTGAAGTGGCGTGGCTAGCTGAGAGAGTGAATGGAAGCTGCAGGGAGCAGATATATTTATTCGGCTTGATTCATATAAGCGGCTCGAATAAGAGAGCCCCAGGTAGAGATATGATTTTTCCAGGTGGAGCACCTAAATAACAGCCTGATCAGAGTATTTATGTAGGTGGATACTTAGGACAGTCGCCTATATAAATATATTTATAGAGGTGGTTGACTGTACGTCTTAGGCGCACATATACTTGTTTACAGGCGGATAACCGCATGTTGCGATAAATGACTTTTGTAGTAGTGTGAATTAATCCACTAATTGTAATTACCGCTACTAATATTATGATACGACTAATTTTGTGGCAGCTTCAATAAGGACTCTGAAATTATCTCAACACGCGATGATGTACATAGCGTGAAATTGAAGATATACATGGGCTTTGTTGGATTTCAAGATTGATGGATTATGTGTCAATATTTCCCTCCTTTTAGTTTAACTTTTTTCGCCCCTAATGGCACACATGTATGTACACATGAACCAGATCTCATGTACGTAGCACGTGTATCTTGTGAGTGTGACAATTAAATTGGTGTTAACCTATATTCCGCATTATTGAATGATTTTGGTTGATATTTATTGTAAAACAGTTGTACCTGTAGCTTGGATTATTCGAATGATTTTCTGAATGCTTGAGTCAATAGTTGTTACCTACTATAAATTTTGATTAGTGAAGTGATGACTAATAATCAGCTATGCTAGTGCATATTATGCAGGGAGTGATTTGTTGTAAAACGTAATAGAAACTCTATTACTATTATGAAAAATTATGCTCGATGCAACTTAGCATTAAATTTTAACACGCTACCCCCAAAAATTCAGTGTTATTCTGAGACGTACTATTACCCTCATATCTCATGTGAATGAAAAAATTAGCAGATTGGCTATTAAGTTTGCTTCAAGGTTTCTCATAATATTATACATAGGAATAAGTCCTGTTTGTCTCCCTCAGCTATCACGGTTGTGTGCTTTTCGTAGCTCAATTACAAAATTGGGTACCCGGACTCCCGCAACTATCAAACACATGCATTTGTTTATCCTCCTCGACTTGTTTGGTTGGTGGTTTTAGCCGATGTGGACACTTGATGTGGAGCTCCTTCTGAGAACGTCCTCAGTTATAAACCACACCTCCGGCTTTGTCACTGCATCTTGCCTCCCTATCTCCTACTGTGTTGCGCCACTCAGCTATTTTCCGTTGGTTACTTGCAACATAGGTAGAAGCCAGAGATCTAGATTTTGTGTAGTCATGAGAATCCTAGCCGCCGTTATGTCATGTGCTACCAAGCTTGTGTTCATAAATAACTCTTTGTGATTTGATTTGGTGTTGTTGCCAAACCTTTTCATTTTTTAATTTTTTGTTGAATGCGTCAGAATGGGGGTTGTGACCTACATGAATGGTATGAATACTCTGTTGATGATCCACCTGTTGCAACATTACTATTTGTTCTCCGCAATGTTGTATGGTCACTAAAGACACACAAGGCGGCCATGAGGGAGGAGTTCGCAAATTCTACAGGGAAGCTAGATAGCAAGGCGAAGGAGGTGGATGAGTTGAGAAGGGAGCTTGTTGTTATGGAAGCTGTGAAGAATGAGCTTTGTTCTTGGGTGAAGAAGCTGGAGATGCAGAGGATGCTGCTGGGAGCTTTCTGCACTTTTAGTTGCAAGTGTTTTGTTCATTTGGCTGGGCTGAAAATGTACCAGACCAAATGTCATAATGTGTATCTTAGATTGTACTGGAACAAATGATTTATTATAGTTTTGAGCAAACCTAATTTTCAGCAAATTTAACTAGAAATGCATCTTCCTAATAGAGTAAAATAGATGTCTTGCCAAGATAACATAATCAGGTTCACAAGTTGTGGTTACAACATGCATCAGAGATTTAATCAGTTCACAGGATCACATGTTCACAGATAGCACAAGCTACGTTCATAGGTATGATAGCATAAGACATAAATAACATAACAATATCATGTTAATTCGTGGATGTTGGACGGGTTGAAAGCCCATAAGGCATTTCAGCTTAGCCGAGTTTCATGGAGGAAGCATCAACATTTCACCCATCCTTTTGCTTCCACCCTACATGCTTCTTCCTTTGTGGTGATCTGGTAAAAATGTGGGCAGCAGCTATGCCACTATTCTTGATGGTTACCGATGAATTTGACTAGGATTTTGTGAGAGCTGCCACCATATTAAGTGTAGCTGAAGCATGGTGAGTTGTGTGTAACGGTTGCATTAGCAATACTCTTGATGAAATTCTAGCACACAGAGGGACATAGAGCCGCAGTTATATACTAACATTTCAGATAAGTTGTTAGCAAAAGTCAGTTACATGAAAGTTGTTACCTGGTTTTGAGATTCTGCTGCAGCTTTTGGCAAACCAGAAGTTGTATTTGTTTTTCTAGATGTAGAGACACTTTGCTGGCCATTCTGAGCATTAAGAATAGCAGCTGGTGTAGTAGATAATTGAGCCCCAACATTATCACATGACTGAGCATCATTAGCAGAAGACTTTCTATTTTGATTCTTCATTTTCACAAGTGAATCGATTGTGTCGTTCTTTCATTTGTCGTATCTGATAACTATTCCTACCCTTGACAGTTTGTTGCTCATTGCTTTAGGCTGTTCATAAACCTCCCTCCGCTCTTTCTTAGGCCTGCCAAACATTCTTTTATACCCTGGTGCTCTGATCTGATCTCTATTAGAATTTGGCCAATTGTTCATTCCTTCAACTAGCATCAAACAGTGGCTATATGTGCTATTAAATTAGCAACCGAGAAACAATTTGCAATAGTCCACGAAAGAGTTTGTCCTGAAAAATGATACATGAAATAACATGAGGACATGACAGTCCACAAGACTGCGAGTACCTACAGGAGGATTCTTACTTCACTAGGTCCACAGTTAATCATTATCAGACTGCTCAACCTCATACTTTGATTCATCACTGCAGATAGGATGACAATAATCTTACTTAGTAATGTAGGAATTAAATTTCTTTGAGATGTTAGGTCACATGATAGCTTCTCACCTTGATACGTTGGTCCTTTGTTCATGGGTCCTAATGATAACATTCCTTCTAATGGTCTCAAACATTGTGATGATTGGAAAGAATCTAGCGTTAACTATCCACCTGTTGAAAGGATCACACATATTATTGTCTACTAAGTCACAGTTCGAACCAAACCTAAACCATGCCCTGCTCTAGTGTTGTGGATGAGTGTTTAATATTGCTTGTGCTGCTTCCATTGTCTCTTTTGCTAGCTTTGCCCTAGAGAAAGTTGATTAGCTTTATGCATGGAGATTTGGCACACTTCCAAAAAAAATTCTGGCTCTCTTTACTCTTGAAGAGTTTCTTCCAGTTGGCATAAGTATGCCTAGCACAGTTCCTATGTTCCACCTCAGGTGCCCACTTAATAATAGCATCTAAGATTCCCTACACAAGGGGAATACAGTAATTCAGTTGGATATTCTTGAACAATGAGACAATATGCAACGAGGAAAGTCCTTCTGCTGGTAAGAAGTGAACACCAAACTAGCTCCACCAGCACACGCACATCTTTTCGTAAAAGGTTACATGAACCAGTCCCATGAAGAACCGTTTTCCACCTCAAGTACAGTCCATGCAATTGGATACATTTGATTGTTTACATCTCTGCTAATAGCATACAATAGTTCTCTATTGATTGCACCTTTGAAAATATAGTCATCTAGCCCATTGACTTTCCTGCACCCATCCATATAACCTTTCTTGCAAACATCTAAACTGGTAAATCCTTTCAAATGTTGGTGGGTCCATGTATGGAACCCTATGGACTATCACAATGGATCCACAGTTGCTTCTAAGTAATTCAATCTAGTAATCATACAACCTCTGGTATTGATCCTTAGTAGTATCAAATGCCTTCTGCATGACCATTGCTTTTGCCTTCTTAAGCTCTGGAAGATTGACATTTGCAAATATCCCCTCCTACATTGCTTCCTTATAGATGTAAGCTTCCGTGAAGGATTTGTAATAATAAGCTTCTCATATCTCTCAGCTATTCTTCTAGTAGTATCATGCTTGTTATCTCTTCTTCGAGGACGTGTGAAAATCCTAAAAAGTTGTAATCTACCAACTCTCACTCTTCGAAGTATCAGATAACATGCACACCCAAGGACAAGTTGCCCAGTCACACTTTGCTGTGACCCTTTCTGGAACATCTTTAATGAAGTCAATGACTTTCCTCTCAGCTAAAGCATATCTTATGACAGTTTTCTCAAAGTCCTTGCAGCTAAACTTTCGCAAACATAATTTTAGAACATCTTTACTCTTTTTAAATCTTGGCTACCCACTCGACTTTCTCCTAAACTCATCATCATTTCCCAACTCATCGAAGCTTTCTTCATCATCAGTGTCCATGTAACGTATCTCATTTCCGTCATCTCCAATTGAATCAAAACATGATGTTATAGATGTCGAGAATCCCAGCACAACATTATCCAAGCTAGCAGCCTGACCTGTCTTAAGTTTCTTATTGAAAGCATTGAACTTCTTCAGAATCTCTACTGCTTTTCCATCTTCTTCAGATGCAGCCTCATCTCCAGTAATAAAATCACTGTCTGAAATGGAATTATCACTTTCAGTCTACCACGGTTGCTCTGTATCATGGTTCTATGTTTGTTTACTAGTGTCAACTATTGCATCCACTTGGCTATTGACCTGAGCAACTTCTTTAACCTTCTTTGTTGGCCTGCTCTAGAACTCATCAAGCTTGCTTATTTGTTGGTGTGCTGCCTCTCTAGATTGCCACCCATGCCTAATAACATTGTATTCCAATTTTGGATCACTGTCCTCTGAATTATCCTAAGATACGTATTTTATTTCATCTTCAAAATCACGGTCTTGCTGCACCAGTGACTCTTCAATATAGATTTCGGCAATGCCACCCTCAACTATAGTATCAACCATCTCCACGGCAGACTTGTCAACATAAACAACATGCATCCCCACTTAGACTTGGAAACTGCCAATGTAATAAAGTCCCCTCTGTGACTTCCATATGGTCTTTCAGATCCCTAGAAGCTCAAGATAGCTAATTTTATCTCTGTCGATGTAGGACAGCCTCTCTTTCTCCAGTGGGGCAGACTTTATTCCCATTGTTAATGAGCGGTCCATTCAGATGGAATCTAAAAGGTAACATGCTAAGCGTATACATAAATTGCAGCAAAAATTAAACAAATCCACAAGCACTAAGCAATTAGTCTTAAACAAATGTACCTTAGATTAAGAAAATAAAGTCCATTCAAATCTCATAGCATCCATCGGCTGTAATGCCTAATCACCGGATCCAAGCCATCAGTATGCAAAAGAAGCAACACCCCCCCTCCCCGGCGCAAATTGAGCTTCGATTTCAATCACATTAAAATACATCGGTTATATGTCACAGAGTCAAAATCTTCTGCCAAAGTAGCTACTTCATCGGTGGACAAGCGACACCACACTATAATCACTGACGCGAACTCAATGCGGCTCCATTCTAAAAGTTACTTGACAGTTCTTCACAAGTTCTTTGAGTAGTCGACGAACCTTGACCTCACCTGTTTCTTCCGATGTATGATGCTTTTTCTTTTCTCCCCCACTACTAGTACCCTCTACTAGACATAAAGCAGGGAGAAGAAATAGCATTGTGTCATCATCTTCTTCCTCCCTCCTCTTTCTAACACAATCTCTCAAAGATATATTCATTGCAGAACTAATGCATATAAAGTTACAATCAGATTATAGTTTATAATCATATTAAAACCACCATGAAAATGTAGTAATATATCAACACGTAAACAATACCAAAAAATCAGAATGTAAACTGTTTATTTCGGAGAGTATCAGCATGTAAACATGTATAACAGCATGTAAAATTCACCATAAAACAGTACCAAAGAATCAACATGTAAGAATCACCATACAAATTTCAGCATGTAAATTAAGAGCATTACAAAAAGAAAATTGTCATGAAGAGCGTTGCAATACCTCTTGGAGAAGGTACAGGATCCCAAGATGGGGGTGGTTCATCTTCTCTAACTCTAACTGCTGCTGGGAGGATCTACAATAGAAAAGAAATACAAACAATTGTTGCAAATTCGGAAAAGATAGCAGTAACTGGGTGTTGCTGACTTTAGGGTAAAGGCAAGAATCACTACATTCAACTACAGCAGCATAAAAACAAATACTATGCCATGGCATCAAGCATTTTGTTACATTCCAAAGCAGCAGAAATGCTCTTCATTTTTAGCTGGACACTTTTACAAATAAGCACAGTTCTATAATGTCGGCGAATTTTCTGCCCATAAACATCCAAATCACCAAAAAGGCCACTATATGCACACACTGAACTCCAAAATTTTCAAAATCAAAGTCAGCTGCAAAGAGATAGTGCACGCTACAGAAAATTAGACAAAAGTTTAAGATAGCATTTTCATTTAGATAAATACACAGTTTACTGTTTAGTCGAGTTACATGTTTGAGCATTGCACAAGCCCCATAAGCAGGTGGTGGCAGCATGTATACAGTAGGGGAGGCCAAGCCACCATCACTATCGTTGCCTCTTGTGCCGCCTCGCGCTGCGATGTCCAGACAGCATGGCTCATGCCGCACCGCCAGCCACCTCGCGCCAAGCCACCAGCCCACGCTCGCTGCACTGCCGCCAGCCGCCTCGGGTCGCATCATCAACATCCTCATGCCTCGCTGCCAACATGCGCTCACGCGGCACACGCAGTCGCCAGCACACACACAGCCACCAGCCGCCTTGCTCGGCGCCACCGTCAGCCACCAGTCGCTCGGTTTCGATACAGACACTACAAGATAGGGTTTTGTTCCAGGTCAACGATAGGGCGGAAAGGCCTGGAATAGCCCGATTTTGCTCCGGACCAGGCTTAAACGAGGGCCCATTCCAAGCTGGAGCAGGTTTGAAACCAGACCATTTTCTATCCACCTGAATTGGACCTCATTCCAGGCCGAACCGAACAGGCCTTCACCTAGGTGGCACAGGCCTGTGCTCCAGTCTATCCAAGCATCATTGCTATTATTGCCTACAGGAATCTGTGCGCCCCCAAATCAGCATCCAGAGTATGGCAGCTATCAAGAGCACAAAATGAACCAAGCAACAAAAACAAATCAAACTCCAGTATATACCAAACTCCAATACATATCAAGAGCAAAAAGAATTAATCTCCACTATGGAGTCACTAGGAACTTGTGAAAAAGATGGAGTAAAATAAGACAAAGTATTGCTGCCCGAGCGCTAATGTAGACCAAGAGAGTAATTGTGGCAGAACCGCCCCAAAGTCACAGGCAGCTCGCCTAGCAGATCGATCTCGAGAGATATTAAACAACAATACCCAAATATTACAACACGAGTGACAAGATAAAATATAGAAAACTGATTTAAAGTCTTACAATAAGGTTCAAGTTGTCTTAGGATAGATAGTTAAACACAGAGTTTTTAAACAAAGCGGAAGCGGTACAGAAAGTGACATCGATGACACACAACAGTTTTTTTGTATGAAACATATCTTGCCCTAAGACATGTTTCATTCCTTGCGGCCGGAGGTAGGTGAGGCGGGAACCCAATCAATAGACCAGTTCGCAAGGGGTTCACCTTCGGACACCACTTTGCCGCAACTATCACACCAGTTACCTAAAGGGAAGTCTACACACAAAAAGAGGAAATAATAAACCATGAGTATAAATTACTCAGCAAGACTTACCCGTCAAAATGGCTAACTACAATCGACTCCTAAGCATAAGACTCATAGGTGAGTTCCTCTGCCAAAACATAGCACTGAATGAATCCTTATTTCAAATTTTTATGGGTAAGTTAAGGTTTAAGAAAAATAAATTTAGTTTCCACTATCATCTAATTCAATCATAGTTGCGATACAAATATAGTAATTACCAAAACTTAGCAAGTTCATCAATCATTCCATGTTCTTACTACGATGTAACTCTGTGAGACAAGCGGTACTCATTAATGTGAGGGGCAGCGACTTAGAATCGATTTACATCCTGCAGGAGAAACCCAAGAAGCACCACGTACACGCACTCCACAAAATCGCGTACGGCAACCTTTCACAACAACAACATAGGTCTGTTTCTCACTTCTCCCGAGTACATGTCCTCCACGTGATATCACACCTCGGGGCTATCCATGGTTAGCCTGTACACTCTCCAAAATATCATCACCAGAAGAGGGGTGGGTTGTTATCCAACCACTATGTTAATTAAGCTACGTCAGTTTACTGGGTCCCATATATCCAGCATGCTTTTGGTACTATTCAAACTTGCTCAACAGGGCTACACTTGACCGGTCCTTAACCGACACAGACAGGGCTACAACACTCGAGCTGTGAGTCCGCACATGAAACATGCCTTCCTACAAACCTACTCCCTGCCCGATCTCATGTTCAACTTTTCATGTGATAAATGAAACTAGGGTAACAACCTATAGTCGTGAGTGAAGTTTTTCATTCACTCGACTTCTACCATTAATTATGATTCATAGCCTAGCTCTACATTGAGTTACCTAGGCCAAGGACACTCAACATGGGCAATAAGTACCTAGCATGCAAATCTAGGTTTCCAGACAGCTTCGAAAACCTAATGCACAGTACATAACCATATACAGTGATAAACATAAAATGATTTAAATAGGGTTAGTGCATCGGGACTTGCCTTGGGTTTGTTGAGAGTTAGCACAAGCAAGAGAGAGATAAGCAGCAGCAGATGGCTCCTTGGCAACAAGTCCAATATACTTGCCTTCAAAGTCGTTTCTTATATGCACGAAATGATATGCAGCAATTAAACAAAGGACCATTATTTTACAACATGCGATGACATGATGATGCAATGATATGACAAAGATGAGTATGATAATGATTTCATGAAAAAGGATTTTATTAGACTAAGGCGCTGCTGGTATTTATATGAAAAGGGTTCTGAAATAATTTCCTATAATACTTTTATTATTTATGTAAGGATCAAAGACACCGAGAAGGGGTTTGAATCGGTGGACTTATAGTACTAATTTTGCTACGAACTAAAATTATAAGATTCGATCACAATGGAAGCAAACCTAAACAATTCTAGTAGGCCAAGACCCCCTAACAATGCTAGTGATAAGGAAATAACAACAAGCAAGCACTAGCACGATAGCCACTAAGAGGAATCAAAGAACAACCTATCACACTACTCAATGGTAAGTAAATGCGGTAAGTAAAGAGAGTGGGATAGAGAATGCTCAGTGATTTTCCGAGGTCTCGAAAGGTAGGCGCCTTCCACTAATCCTCGTTGGACCACTTCCATTAGAGTCCCGGTCCCTCTCATCATTCTCGGAACGATGCTCACAAGGGTACGCTTCACTCTTAGAGTGAAGTCACTGGCAGCCCGGCTGTCGCACACAATATCCACACACTAGAGCAAGCCTCCAAGACTCGGGTGCTCTCTTAGTATCCCTTTCGAGCGGGCGATCCGAACCGCGTAAAAACTTGGCATCGTCGTCCAAAATCTCCTCGAAAGCTCGAGCACCGACTCCTGGCCGGTCTAGGCTGCCCACACCAAGAGTAATAGGCAAAGATCACTCCTCTCGAGCCCTACAAGCTCTAAAAGTGTATGAATGCTCCCTATCACTCTCTTACTAGCAACAAAGATCTTCAATAATAAAATGTGCTCTCTTGGTGGTATCCCTTGGCCTCTCACAACTTGGCTCTAACAATTCTAATCAAGGGCACACAGGAAAACGTCCCTCTCCACGGTTTAAATGGGCACTAAGCCCAGAAACAACCGTTGGGACGTGATATCATAAAGCTAACTTCTTTATGCAATCATCGGACTGTCCGGTGACTGGACCACCAAACTGTCTGGTGACCCTTCTTCCTCCTCGGCCAGGAAAACACCCTCTCTGGAATCAATTCCATAGAACATCGGACTGTCTGGTGCATACCATCACCGGACTGTCTGATGACTTTCACTTTTGGACTCCCAGAGACATCTTCTTTGAACTTCAGCTTTTGGCTCATCAGACTGTCCGATCACTGCACTGACAGACTGTCCAATGACTCCTCCATCTTGACTCCAGAGAGGACCTCTCTCTGGACTGGCTCCTCTAGGGTTCACCGGATTATCCGATGACTGAATCTTTAGCTGGTACTTGAGCTCCGGCCTTCGACTTCGCTTCCTCTGCTATCTTTAGTGCTTTCTGAGGATCTAAGGAGCATTTACACCTCTAACACTTGTATGATTAGAGACAAACGACCTTACCTCCCTTAATAGTACCAGCGTTTTTATGTACTCTCTAGCTAGTCCTTAGCCTTGGTCTTCCATCGCCCGGCAACTCGTCATCTATGGTTCGCCCTTGTCATCCACCGAGGAAGCCCACCATGTAGAAGTGGAATTAGCAGGGTGGTACCTACAATACAACCGTTACCTATAGTGTCCACTCAATCAACAAAATCAATTCATACCTTTTAGAGGACTTCAAAGGTCATAAAGCTAACAATCTCTCCCTTTTTGGTGATTGATGACAACTATGGTACTCACAAACAACTCAAATGAGATGAAAGAATAGAGAATAAAACGCATCTCGAAAGAACACTTACCCCCTTACCTTGATGACTCAGAAATTTTTTGCAAGAGATCCTCTCCTTTGTCATGGGTAGGAAGCGTCGCTCTCCTCCGGTTCTCCCCCTGTTTGGTAGCTCTGTCTCACCATTTGTCATCTAATCATTCAAAAAAAATGGCACCGAGGAAGCAAATAGAGAGGAAGAACACTGGTTTGACAAAGAATAGTGCATGATAGAGAATGAGATGGGAGCGCACATGCACAAAGAAACCTGCAAAACAGATAAAGCACTGGGAGCCATAAACAATGAATCCATGGGATTAGTCCAAAAACAAGTGCATTCCAATGAGCTAAAAGAGTCAAATGAAACATAAGCTCATCAAAATATCACAGAAGAGCCAAGAAATCCGCCTAACTACCCATCCACGACCTCCCCCTCGACAGCTAGCCACTCAAAAGGCGATACACCACAAGTCTCCCACCCAAGCTTCTACAAGAATAACTAATCCTGCACGGCTGAAGAGCTGGGTGCAGTGACGGTCAGTGGCTGCTCCTCAGAAGCTGGGTCGGCTGCTGGTACTGACACATCTCATCCAGGCTGCTCAGAATCATCAAAGACACTCAAACCGGAGGAAGACGTTGGGGAGGGCTCCTTGCCATCAGCTGAAGCTGGCTGATCTAAACTGGCAAGGGCCTGAGCTGCCTCCTCTGGTGAATATCCAGCCTCGACCAGGATAGTTACATCTGAAACTCTAGGCTGCTCGACTGTGGTGGTAGAAGGCTCTGGCTGTGAAGACTCTGGCGGTGGCGCAACTATCGCTGACTCAACTGCGATAGACTCAAAAGATAAAACCCTGGGTGCCAACAGAGATCTACCAACAGCCGTCCCTGATTCAAATGTCAGAACTGAAACTCTGGGCTTAGCTAATGCAAACAGCGCCGACATAGAGTATAAGGAAACTGGAGAGGACTGAGATGAGGTAACAGGTATACTAACTCCACCAGTAGTCGTTGAAGTGCTGGCTGCCCCAAATGGTATGAACGGAAAGCGGGGCTGAGAACAGAGTCGTGAAAGTTGGCTGCTGTTCCTGCTGACTCTGAAGATCTGCTGTGAAAGCCGAAACTGATGAATACTGCGACTAAGGAGCTGTCGGCTGAAGCTGTGCTGGCAAGGGACCCAATAGCGTGGTCGTTGAGAATGCATGCAATGGTGGCATACCGGTCCCCTGGAGATGTGATGCAATAGCTCCAAACCCGGCAGACATATAAAATATGGCCGCTGCCATCTCCAACTGAGAGCGCTGCGACCTATCATAAAACTCCCTGTCTTGCCGTCTCCACTCCTCAGCAAGCTCTCTCTCCATCCGAAGCCGCTCCTCAATCTGGAGGCGCTCGAGTCGGATCCTCTCCTCGAACTCGGCCCTCTCTCGACGAATAAGCTCAGCCTACTCCTCTCGGTATCTCCTCTGCTCCTACTGCTCTGCCTGAATAGCATTCAACATGGCAACAAGAGCAGGGTCAAGTGTAGCACGAGAGGTCGGAATCTCGTCTTGACCTAGAGGCTCCTTGCTCCTAGCTCCTGGCTGTGCTCCCTCTGGAGCCTCAGCCTCAACATCCTTTGGGGCTGTGGTCTCTCCTTTAGGGGTGCTTTGAGAAACTGGTACACGAAGAACCCTGGAGTCAGATGGCTCAACTGGATTGAAGGAGGTGGTGATCTCTAGCAAAGTTGAATACTCCTCCTCAGTCATAACTCTGGCTCTCCTCAGCAATAGACATATGTAAGGGGCAAAAAGTAACTGTCGAGACTCAATCCCGTCATATATAACATCCTGCATCTGTGCTTGCAGCAAATCTGTCAGATCAATTGCCTCATGCCTCAACAAGTAGCAGAGCAACCACTGATGTAGAATGATAACACGCTCTCTGTAGCCAGTTCTCGGGGCTATCATCCTGCTCAGCAACCCTCTCAAGACTCGTGCCTCGTGTGTCAACCTCAGAGGGTGCCTACAGTAAAGCTCCCCATGTGGTGACGGGTACGCAATACTCAGTCTCTCATCGCTCGGCTCCATCCCTCCAAACGGATGATATGGTGGCAAGAAATCCGGATGAGCCAGAGCGTGGATCCGTCTCAGAAGATATAAACTCCAAAGTAGAAATGACATCAGATCTCTCAAATCGGTGTGGCTACCCTCGATACATGAACCAAAGATAAGACCTATCGAGGGAGAACCACAGTGAGGCATAGAACTCCAGTATAACCTCCTCATTAAACCTCAAAAGCTAGGTGACCAACTCTATCACACCTAAAAGATATGCAATATGCTTCTCCATGTCTGACCCAGCTCCTCTGCTCAGTGCCTCTAAAGAACAATGGCGATGTGCTGCAAACACTTAGCTCTTGCCCTTAGCGACAAGCTGCCTACTGTAGCCCTCATAGATCCTCTACTAGAGTACTATCTAGAACTGACCAACATCCGCATATCTATCAGCGGGGACCAAGCAGAAATCCACTCTCCTCTTGGACTTGCTGGTCGGGGTCCTTCAGCTTCAACAGATCAACCTCTACCTCTGCAATCCTGCCCATGGCCCGACGAGCTCTCTCGGCTCTAGCAGTGCACACCTCACAGACTCCAGTCCTCTGATGTGTACACCTCTGTGTCCTCTACTGCGAATTCCGCTGGACTACATCTCCCTCTGCGGTTCTCGACTGCTTAATGGCAGAAGCTCTCCACGGCTGCACCTCTGCTACTAGAGGAGTGGTCGCCACTCTCTAACGGGTTGACCTCCTCAACTCTCCCTGAGACTCAGAACCTCCAATCCTCAAGGCACCAGGCCTCTTATGTGGAGAAACATCCACATCTGCAGCAGCTAGGGCTCTGTTCCACTCTGGGTTGCCTGTCCTCTGCTTCTTCTTCTTCTCTGGCTCAACTGTCTTGCCCTTTCTCTTCTCCTCTAAACTCGGTCTCTGCTTTCCTGTACTGTCAACTGTCTGAAAGATCAACTGTCATTGAAAGCACTACTGAGTTCCTTTTGGAAGATGAGGGTCTTCCTTTGCGAAATAGCTTCTTCATCAAAAGCGCAAGGTCCTCATTATCACTTTCCTCATCCTCATCTTCCTCCACCTTCTTCTTCTTGTTCTTGCCATTGGGAGAGTCTTGATCAACTTGAAGGGTAGGATTCTTGGATAATTGTGTGTCGGTGGAGCTGCCCAACATGTATCCCTCATAGGCCGTGAGCTTGCCAAGCATAATGTCAACGGTGAGAGTAGCCAAGTTGGGTTGAAAGAGACACGTGACGATAGAGTTGTAGCTTGGCAGCAACATACTCAAAAGCTTCCTCATGATCTCCACATCATTAATTTTGTCCTTGAGGCCCTGGGCGTTGATCTCTTCCACCAATACATGCAAGTGAGAATAAACATCATTAGCTTTTTCATGTGGTAGCATGGTGATAGAATCATATTTGTTCTTAAAAATATAGTAACGCTCTTCCTTGGCCTCGGAGGAGCTTTCATGGATGTTTTGTAATTGAATCCATATTTCATGTGTGGTAGAAGACGCATTGATTTTAGAAAAGACATTTTTGGAGATGCATCCAAACATAGCATTCTTGGCCTTAGCATTATATTTAATGAAAATAGAATCAAGTCTCTCAGTCTCATTCGTAGTATTGTTAGTAACTTGTCACGCTTTCCCATCGATCGACTCTAGAAAGGCTTGCACGCGAGCCTTTCAATAAGTGTAATCGTCCTCATCGAATACGGACGGAGTCTGCATCCCGTTCGACATCCTTACTCAATGCGGTGAAGCCCGAAAATGAGCACTTAGCTCTGATACCACTTGTAAGGATCAGACTCGATCGTAGTGAAAGAAAACCTACACAATTCTAGTAAGCCAAGACACCTAACAATGCTAGTGATAAGGAAATAACAACAAGCAAGCACTAGCACGATAGCCACCAAGAGGAATCAAAGAACGACCTATCACACTACTCAACGGTAAGTAAATGCGATAAGTAAAGAGAGTGAGATAGAGAATGCTCAGTGATTTTTTCCGAGGTCTCGTAATCCTTGTTGGACCACTCCCGTCGGAGTCTTGTCTCTCTCGTCGTTCCCGAAACGATGCTCACAAGGGTACACTTCACTCCCGAAGTGAACTCACCGGCGACCCAGCTGTCGCACACAATATCCAAGTGCTAGAGCAAGCCTCCAAGGCTCGAGCGCTCTGTTTTGGTGTCCCTTTGAAGTGAAAGATCCGAAACCGCGTACAAACTTGGCATCGTCTTTCACAATCTCCTCGCAAGCTCGAGCACCGACTCTTAGCCAGTCTAGACTGCCCACACCAAGAGTAATAGCCAAAAATCACTCCTCTCTAGCCCTACAAGCTCTAAAAGTGTATGAATACTCCCTGTCACTCTCCTACTAGCACCAAAGATCTGTAATCTTAGAATGTGCTCTCCTGATGGTGTCCCTTAGCCTCTCACAACTTGACTCCAGCAATTTTGATCAAGGGCACACAGAAAAACGTCTCCCTTCACGGTTTAAATAGGCACCAAGCCCAGAAACAACTGTTGGGACGTGATGTCATAAGCTGACTGCTTTATGCAATCACTGGACTATCCGATGACTGGACCACCGGACTTTCTGGTGACCCTTCGTTCTCCTCGGCCAGGGAAACACCCTCTCTAAAATTCATTACATAGGACACCAAATTGTTCTGTGACTTTCACTTTTGGACTCCAGAGACATCTTCTTTAGACTTCAGCATCTGGCTCGCTGGACTGTCCGATCATTGCACTGACGAACTGTCCGATGACTCCTCCATCTTGACTCCAGAGAGCACCTTTCTATAGACTTGCTCCACCAGGGTTCACCGAACTATCCGGTGAGAATCTTCAGCTAGTAATTGAGCTCCGGTCTTTGACTTCACTTCCTCTGCCATCTTTAGTACTTTCTGAGCATCTAAAGAGTATTCACACCCTCTAACTCTTGTATGATAAGAGACAAATGACCTTACCCCCTATAATAATACTGACGCTCTTGTGAATTCTCTAGCTAGTCCATAGGCTTAGTCCTCCATTGCGCGGTAACTCCTCTTCTAGGGTTCGTTTTTGTCATCCACCGAAAAAACTCACCATGTTAAAATAGAATTAGCGAGGTGATACCTACAGCACAACAGCTACCTGTACACTCATTCACCAAAATCAATTCATACCTTTTAGAGCACTTCAAAAGTCACGAAGCTAACAATTTAAAATGAGAATCATATTTAAACTCTTTTAATATGATTCTCAGATACATAAATCCAAATTCTAGTGGTTCATAAAATCAAGTAGGCTACAAACAAATTTCTGACCAAAATTAAAGATTTATTGAAATCACATGGATTTATAATGAATTAAATACCATCTAATCCTAATAAATCGTTTATAAATAATCTGCAGGCACATAAATTCTAAATAATTCTAGGATGCTATATTTAATCAGTATAAGATGAATATACATTTTTCATATTTTAGTTATGCATGAAAATGGATACATGCATTAATGTAATTTGCAATTTATTTAATGAGTATAAATATTTTCATGCTGGAAAATGCACATTTTATAGTTCTAAAATATTCTTCAGCTCACAAGGATTCCAAAGGTATTTTATTGTTATTTTTATGAGTTAGAATGCATTTTCTGTGATTTTTGCAATATTTCAGGAATTTCTAAGTATTTAACAGTTGGATTTCAAAAATAATTAAATCCCAGCTTTTCCTGGGGCCGACCACACGCAGGGCCATAGAGTCGTCCACATGGGATCCCATGTGCCACAAGGGATCCCAGGCCAGCTCACGCAGCCGGCCATGGCCGGAACAGGGGCGTCATCGTTGAGGTCGTGGACGCCCGAAGAACGAGGACCACCAACAGTTAAATCCCTGCACCACAGGCCATCTAAACCTTTGATTAATGACATATAAAGATGCGCCATAACCTCAGAACGATTCATCTCGAAGAAATCGAAGAAATCTCACTGGAGAGGCACCGGATCTCGTCGGCGATGGCTGGCAGCTCTCAAAACCCGAAATCGGGAAAAACTCCAAATTAGCACAGCTTGCTGCGGGGATTAAGGAATGCATGACGTGGGAGGCACGACCAGGTCTGGATGCGGCCGTGGTCGAGCGAGAGAGGGCTGGGGCAGTATGGTTGAGTAGTTCCACGGCAGGGTGCTCGGCGATGGAGGCGAGCAAGAGAAAGAGTGAGGGAGAGAGTGAGGTTGAGGGAGAAAAATGGGTTGTGGCTGCTCCTGGGAGAAGGAATACGTACAGAAGCAGGCGATGGTGTGCTGCGGAAGGAAAAGGCCAGGGGAGTGAGGGGATGACAGGTGGGTCCCGCGTATCCAGATTTTTCCAACAGAGCTTAACGTTTAAGCGTTTTAGACTTATATAAATAAACAACAAACGAATTCGGATTGGCTTGGAACTTTGTGAGATTAATCTTCAGCATGTGTTCCAAGGATTAGCCAATATGCACAGGAGGATTCAAAGGAAAACGGAAGATATTCAAATTTGAAAACAGCTAACCAATAATGAGATTTCTGAACTGCTGAAACCAAAACACATAACTATATTATTAGGTCTGAAACAATTGCATAGCCTCTTTCAATGGACCTCAAAGTTGTCAACGTCATAGTACAGAATGTATAGATTCCGTTTTGCTAAGGTAGAGATGATGAACAGGTTTGGAAGGGATTTTTATTTGCATCCAAATAGGGTTAAACAACCACAGATTCAGGAACTCAATCAGTCTTCTCAATTTGTTTCTCTCCAATCTACACATCTGAAGCTTGAAAATTTATGGCAATTTGCTAGGAGCCAATCAAATGATTAGGAACACGTTTTGTTATAGAAATAGTACTGAATCCACTTGGATTTAGAATTAAACTTGAAGTTTTGCTATTCAAATTTGAATAGGCTTGAGTTTAAACATTTGAATTATGATTCAAGTAGAGGAATTATATAAATTCAAACTTGGAACACCTGGGATGTTACAGTAATCATTAAATGTCCTTCCCTACAAAAATAACAAAAAATTTATAACATACTCCCTTCGTTCTTAAATTGATGTCGTTATTGACTTTTAATCTCATGTTTGACTATTTGTTTTATTAAAAAAATTAGCTTAAATATGTAAAAATTTAAATTGTGATTCAAATAACTCTAATGATTAATCAAATTATAACAAAATATATGATTTTTTTAAAAAAAATTGAATAAGACGAATGATCAAAGTTGATATTAAAAGTCAACGGCGACATCAACTTAAGAACAGAGGGAGTATATTTTTAATATGTCTTATTGTGTTCTACATTCTCTTAAAATTGCATCTTAAGATTACCCTGAGAAACAAAAAAATATAAATTATGTTAGAAGTAAATTGAAGTAAAATCACAATTTGTGGGGTGTACTGAAAAAATAGTTTATGGGGCATCCGGATTTTGGCTATACTTGAAGAAAATAAATTGGACTTTATGCTTTGAAATATTAACACCGTTAAACTTCTAACATCCTTCATCTTATTCAAAAAAAGTATGGTAAATATAATATACTTTACTATAATTTTTTTTATAATGAATGGTATTTTAGATACGACTAATAATATCAACGGCGGAACTGAGGGGGGGCCGGTAGGGGCCATGGCCCCCCCTATTTCCAGGAAATTTTTTAAGTATGTATGGCTCTTCACATGTCAAAAATTAATATTTAGTCTAGAAAAAAAATACAAATCACTTTACTAATTAAAAATAGTTTAAATAATTATCTAAGCTATCTAACATTTTTAGTAAAAATAATTTAGATAACAAAATGGTTCAGATATTATGAAAGTATTTCTTTTGATGAATTATATATATTATGAAAGTATTTCTTTTGATGAATTTAAAAATATAAATACTAAGTTTTAAATTTTACCAAATCTATATAAATCATAGCTTAAATTTGTAGTAAACAAAACCTAGAAATAAGCTTTTATTGGAACGGATGAAGTAAGAAAATACTCTATCCGTCACAAATTATAAGTTATTCTGGATTTAAATCTCATCTTTTTCACTTAGTTCCTTACCGAGACCCAAAATGACTTATAAATTAGAATGGATGGAGTACTAAACTACCCTCTAATCATATTGTTCTTAAATTTATGGTGTGATCTATCAAGTAAACCAAAGTTAAGCATTAATTTTTTAAAGAACATAACATCTAGCAACAAGAAATTCAAATTAAAATAAAAAAGTACAATACTGATATTTTTTATTGTTATATTTTTTTGTCTATTGCTAAATTTTTATGCTAATTTCTAAATTTGATATATATGGAAGTTTGGACAATAAAAAATCGATGCATATTATTTTTTTTGAAAATTTTTGGCCCCCTTGAAATTTCCGTCCAATTCCGTCACTGGATAATATAGTTCACTCAATAACATGAATGATTAAAAATGATGTTAAAAGTCAATAATATCAATATTTTACAGCCGGAGGGAGGATAATATATATGAGATGACTCTCAAAGCTTTAAGCGCACAGCACTACTTTGTCCTTTCTTTGTTTTGTAATGAGTCCAACTGAACAAGTTGTGCTGGCTGGTCATGTTAAACCACTGCGGCCTAGCTGGTCACTACGATCAACCCAAATAATTATCTCTCAACTTGCATGTTCTACGAAGTCCAAGGAGTGGATTCCAGCTCAGCAAGCTGGGATTAGGACAGCGTGTGATCATGTGGGACGGCGGGATGACAAGGATTCGCGTGGCACCCCCACCTTCTCGTGCCGCCGAGTCCTGATCCATACGGTCTGTCTATTTTCTGGCCAGAGGTCAAGGCGTTTGTAACGATCGGGTTTTCTTACCTTTCGATAAGACCCGATCTCACGTGCTTTCGCCAATCCTAGAAGGTTGGTAAGCACATTTATCACAAGCGACCAATCAAAAAACCAGAACAGAATGAGTAAACAAAGATAAGATAAATTAAATCAACGAAATCATCCATAGAACTTGCTAAACTTCTCAAAGCGGGACAAGACTACCGAGAATCCAAGAGCTGAAACAGCAGCGGAAATAACGGGGCTGGAGCAAGCACCAAGACAAACCTCTGCCTTCACAGCCAACTCGAGTGCAGGAGCGAACTTCAAACCACTGCTGAAAAGCAGATGAGAACGATCTAGCTGACCTCTGAAAAAGAAGGGCATGAAAAGCTGTGAGTACGTGAATACTCAGCAAACTACGCGCTAACTAGCAACAATGTATGCATGCAAAGAATAGTTTCAAAGGCGAAAGCTGGCTCAAGTGCTAAATGCAAGTTTAAAACATTTTATTTTTAACATGCAAGAAGTTTTATTTTTTAAAACAGACCAATTTTATTATCTTGCCCCGCAGGGATCTCTGTTATCTCGAACGGGGGTTCGTTTTAAATGCCGGTGTAAATTCACACCTGACCACAGCTCAAAGGCCGAAGTCCAAAACATTTAAAACAGAAGGTAGAGGGAATAAAACAACACTAATCATCGTGAAAACTCTCAGGCGGTGTCCCTACACGGACGTGGCAATGCGCATTGACTTTAACTCTGCAGAGTGTATGCACTTGTACCCACGATATGTGGCGCCATACAAAAAACTGAGGCCTCAGCCCAGGTATGACCACCACACAAGACCCTTGCACAAGCTTTAACAAGCGTTACCTGTCCTCCAGGATAGGGATCCCAGTCGCCTACGCTGTCAGGTCTTGGAGCTGTGAGGAGCCTATCACTGATCAGGTGAGGTATCTCGATCTCATGTGGGGAGTGTAACTCTACACCACAGTAACACATCATCGCCAACCCACGGGTAAACAACCAGTCTCAGCAAGCTTCAAGATCAAGCCTCTGCCCATACAGGGTAACGTGGTGTGCATGGTAAAGCACTAGAGACATGTGACACGACGACCCGATCCTCATATGCCGGGGCAGGCACTCTCCATCCTCAACGCCAACAACCAACAAACCTCTCGGAAGATCCAAGCCTAGAACCTCTCATGTACCCGCAACAAGTACGCTCACAGGGACTTCCCAAGAGTCCCCCAGCATCTCATACTCCTGCCTGCCCCAGCTAAATAGTTTGTATAGAGTTATTTTGCAAAACTCACACATTTGAACCACAGTTTGAAAGCATTTAACACAAATTCCATTTTTACAATGTTAAGGTGTGAAGTATTGTAAATAGATGCAACTAAGCATGGCTAAGCATAAAAGTAAAGCAATAGTACTAAAGCAGTCCTAGGTCTCATAATATGTGAAACAATAAATAGAGACGGCTTGGGAATGTTGCTAGCATATTTTAAAATAGTTGGCATGTAAATTATGGTTTCAAACAAAACATGCAGTTTAAAGACTAGGATCAAAGTTTGGTCATGGAGCGCGGCTTGTCTTGCGAGTCAAGATCCCATTCGAGATCTAGGTCCTCGTGCAGAACGGTCTTCAGGAACTCAGCAACACCTCCAGCTGGACAAACGGCACGAAAAACGAGTGAGAAACTGAAAAGGGCGACAAAACAACTACTAGAAGGGACTCTATGAACGAATACTAGATCAGACAAAAACTGGATCCAAGACACGGACTGAGCCGAACGCGTGAGATTCGGGGTCCGGACACAGTAGACGGCACGTGTCCAAGGCTCTAGTCATACGTTGGCCCGGACAGGAAAGAGCTGAGGCTCGGACATAGTCACAGCCACGTGACCACAAGCTGGGTCACAGCTGAACTGTGGACGCGTGTCCAAGGGCTTGGACACGGTGCCTGCCACGTGACCCAAGGGATGGTCACCGATTGCACAACTATAGGACGAATTGGGGCTTGGACACAGCCGATTCAGCGTGTCTTTGCCCTGAAACTGAACTGGACACTGGACGAGCTACGGATTGACCTAACCAACAGAAAAGAAAACAAAAGGACAAAAGTGCTCACCAAAACTTGAGCCAAGGTTGAAGCAAGACTGCAAGGATGATAACCGAAGGCGAAAGCGGCGCCGGAACTCGACATGACCGAACAACCCCAAACTTGGGTTCGGTCACAGCCGACTCCGCTGACCTTGGCCTAGAGCTGGAACGATCCCTGCACATAATGGTAAACTTAGACTTCGGTACCAACTCATAGCCACGAGTTGCGAACTTTGCTAAGCGACCAAAAATATGTAAGGATAAGGGAACATAGCTCACCATGGCTTGGTTCATCAAAGAGCCGGCGACGTCAATGGCACGTGAAACTCTTTGACGAAACAATCAGTGAGCTAACCCAAGGAACGATGACATGGACGGTTGAACCTGCACTTGAAGTGGTGGCTCAATGCGAAATGACCAAGGAAGAAGATGAAGAAGCACTCACAGATTGAAACGAAACAATAAGAAACTAAACAGAGAGACAGAGATGCTCATCGAGACTTGAGCAAGAGCCGAAGGGAAGCTGTGGGAATACAGGCCAAGGAGAAGATGGCGTAGCTCAGATCTTGGTCGCCCGAACACGAAGAAGGGCGGTGATCCACCGATCTGAAACAAACGCCAACCATGGCTTATTCCCAAGACAGCAGACCAACAGGACACGAAAATGAAGACAGGGAACACGGTCTCACCAAGGAAACGGCAGCGGTGTGACAACGACAACGGTGACAGCTCCACCTCAACGATTGCACCACTTGCTTGGCAACCAATACGTGTTTACACTCCGACGATTGGGTCCTCCTGAAATAGATAGAGTTCAAGCTCAACCACAGAAACGATAACCAAAGAAACGATAGGAACAATGGAAGCTCACCGGAGACAGCCGAGCACACGGGGAGAACCAGCACCGATGTGGACTCCAACACCCCGCAAGGTGTTCTAGCCACCGCCTGAGTGCTCGTTCCCGCTTCAACCTTGTGCTCATCGGGCAGCGAAGAATAATCACGAACCACCGAACTGGAAAAACAGAAAATGGCGACGACTGCAGCAGAACTCCTCTCGTCTTCCTTCACCTGAACGGAACTAGATGAGATCAAGAACACAAAAGAAGAGCGTAGAAAGGCAAAGAGCTCACCGAGGACCTAAAAAGGCAAACTGGCCGGTTTGATGGAGATGACGCGGCAAGACAGATTGGAGACGGCGCAGACGAGACGGAGCAGCTGCGAACGACGCGGGGACGAACACAGCCGCCCAGGACGGAGCCATGCGGTTGCGGAACGATGACGTGAACGGCGATAGGGTCGGCTCGGACGAAGCCGACGCGGATGGAGCGGGTCAACAAGGAGGCTGACGGGATCGGTTCGGAGACACGGCACCGCGTGACGAGCTGAGGAAGCAAACAGGGACAACGTCGAGGATGCAGAAACGAACGGCGATGGGGTTGAACAGCAGGACGACACAGGGACCGACGGGGACGGCACGGCACGGACGAGGTCGATGGCCAAGCGAGGACGAGGCCAGCGACTGGACGAGGCGATGTAGGGCGTGGAGAGGCATGGCGACGGGGCTCGACGAGGTTTCGCACGCAGGACAGGGTCAGCACGAGGATGATCAGGACGAAGATGACGAAGTCGAAGCCGAACGGTGCACGACGAGCAGAGGCGCGGATCAGGGTCGACGACAAGCGGGGACGAGGCAGTGACACCCGAGACACAGCACAGAGATGTCACGCGGCGGGCACGACCCGAGACTGGCCGCGACGAGGGACGCAGAGGCCACGGCCAGGGACGACGACGACCAGAGACGACGTGGGCACAAATGAGGTCGACGAACGATGGCGCACAGCAGGCGAGGACGGCGCGAGGACAGGGCGTTGTCGACGGCGAGGCGTGGGCCAGAAGCAGAGGCGACCAGGGCGCAGGGTCGACGGAGAGGACGGACGGCGACCTGGGGCCGGAGCAGTGCACGTGCAGGACGAGAACGACGGGGCGCGAGGACGATGGTTGCCAGGGCAGGGACCGTGCGTCCAGAGGCGACAACGAGCAGATCAGGCACAGGGCGGTTAGGGACGAGCGACGAGGCTTGACGGAGGCGGGACGCGGAGGCGCAGACAGAGACGTTCAAACAGGGACGGGGTGCGCCGCTGCAGGCACGGACGAGGTCGGGGACGACGAGCTGCCGCTGGCAGAGACAACGATGAGCAGCAACGGGGCCTCACGGAGACGGCTCGACAGAGACGGACTGGCAACAGGGCAGCGACGTGGCTCGATGAGGATGACGGGTTGTCGGAGACGGTCGACGACGAGGTCGTCAGACGAGGACGGAGCAGGCAGGTCGAGCTCAGCCACGACATGGACGAAGACGAGGAAGGAGCGCCGAGTTGACGACGGCGAGATCGGGCAGCGCCGACGGCGATGAGGCTGAATGGCGGCGCGAGGAGCAGCCCGAGAACAGGGTGTCGGGTGGACGATGGTGAGGACAACGGAACGCGGCTCTGAACGAGGTCGAAGGCGGCGTGCGGACGAGGCCTCGCAGGGACAGGGACGAAGCGATGTCAGACGCGGGTTGGGGACGAGGAACTCGGCGACGGGCGGTGCAGGGGCTCGACGAGGAAGGCGCTGACGACGACGGCGCGGTGCAGCGCAGAGGCGCGACGCGCGCACAGGGGTGGCCGGGACGCCGCAGGGAGTGACGCGG
>BCLF01000001.1:7870522-7917481 GCA_001602275.1 Zoysia japonica | reverse complement strand
CGGCCGCGGCGCAGCGACACGCGGGACGCGAGCGCATGAGCGGTGTAGAGGACAAGCGGGTTGGGCGCCCGGCGGCTGCCAGGCTGGAGGGGCGCGGCTGCTGGTGGTGGCTAGGTTAGGAGTGGTTTTTAAGGGGGTTGGGGTTGGTGGGGAAGAAGGGGAGCCGTCGGATCAAAGGGGAGCAACAACAGAGATTGACGGGAGAATAGCAGGCCGGCTGGGCCGCGAGAGAGAGAGAGAAATCCGGCCCAAAACCAGATTTCATGGGCTGTTACAGCGTCCCAGGATTAAACCAGATTGCACATTGTGTACATAGCAGGCTACGATCTTAATATGTGGTGCAGCCTGATTTCTCGATCTGGTAGTTGTTTGCCTGATCCAACATATACATAATTTATTTTAACTATATTTGGCCATATATATGTACATTGCATCGCATCCACAATATAAGCTGTCATAGGAAAGAAGAATGTACTGCGAGTATGCAGAAATGCATGAGTTTAAACTTGTGTTCCCAATGGTGTCGCTGGTGTTCTACAATGACGTTTCTGATTTTCCACAAGGTAAATGTTACCCCCACATAATCGTACCTGAAGATTCCATAAACATTTTTTTCAAAGCGTCGGTCGCCCACGCTGTTTAAGAACAGTAAGCTCTTGCAAAAGCAGTGGTTGGGTGTGGTGAGTATCCGTCCGCCCATCCAGCCAGTGAGTCGGACATGGCCGGATTCTTGTCTCTGCTGGTAGTGTCGTCGACGCCGGTGGCAGCGCTGCTGCTCATTGGCGTGGCAGGCGCCTACCTCGCCTCCGGCAGCTACAACGTGCTCACGGTCACCGCCCGCACCGACATCAACCGGATCTACGCCGTCTTCACGCCGGCGCTCATGCTTGCTAGCCTCGCCAGCACCGTCACGCTCGAGGACTTCGTCTCCTGGTAATGCTATCCCCGGTCGAACTGTCCGTGATATGCAGAAGCATAGACAAAGGTATATATTGATTGCATAAATGTCGCTTAAACACCCGTGCAGATCGGCGCAGTGTATATCTGGACATACACCAACGCGGTTATGAAGAGGAGGCCCGGTGAGATACAACGCAGGCTGAGACAGGAAAACATTAGCGCTGTGACTTGTATGCCTGTTCCAAACAACTCTTTGTCATCAGAGGGCAGCAAAGAGCCCTGTAAGGAAAACAACGAGGACGAAATCTCACCGTCAGATAAATCAGTAGCAGAATACCAGATCGTGAGTGCAATCTCCTGCGTTTTTTCTATTTCTCTGTCTTAAACAATCCGCTCTGGTCTTATCTGCAACTTAATTTTTAATTAACACCACGTTTGGCATGCGACGCGATGTGATGCAAGTAGTTGGTTGCCCTGCTGGCTGATTCAACTAATCATCACAAGACTTGTGCGATGAATAGTTTGTTGGAGAAGCTGAGACGATGCGGACACCAAATAATCGAGGAGTTGACCTCGCCACCAACCACGGGGGCGGTAAAGTTCACATTCATCATTGTTTCCTATATCAATCAAGTAGTTCAGGAATCTTCTTCAAAGATAGTTTGCTAAAAACTACTCTTTGATGTTTTTTCAGCTCATAGGCTTGGTTATTGGCGTGGTGCCATGGCTCAGGTCTGTATTTGTAGGCACCACCGCTCCCCTACGACCTGTGCACGACTCCCTCAAGCTACTAGGGTACGTACGTTTGAGGTGAATATTGTCGCCCACATTTTCAAGTTCCTACAATCTACAATCTGATCATGCTCGTGGAATATAGAGATGGTACAATCCCTTGCCTTATGCTGATACTTGGGGGAAAATTTGACAAAAGGTAAACACCCCGTACTTACTTTTGTTAATATGTACTCCCTCCGTTTTTAAATTGACGTTGCCATTGACTTTTAACTTCAAATTTGACCATTCATCTTATTCAAAAAATTTATTCAAATGTGTAAAATTTGAAGTTGTGATTCAAATAGGTCTAATGATAAATCAAATTATAACAATGTATACGATATTTATCAAATTTGATGTTACAAGTCAACGGCGACATCAATTTAAGAACGGAGGAGAGGGAGTATGTAATGTAGATGAAGGACATCTTATTGAACATACAAAGATGTTTGATGATAAATTGAGAATGGGCAGGCGTGCGCAAGTCAAAAGTACCCCAGGCAGTGGTGGCAGCGATTATCTGCGTCCGTTATGTGACCCTGCCACTCATCGGTGTAGGTGTTGTTAGAGCTCCGCGGGAGTTGGGTTTCCTGCCGCCTGATACGCTTTACCAGTACACGCTCATGATGCAGTTCGCTGTCCCTCCCGCAATGAGCATAGGTAATGTTAGGCTTCTGTCAATTCCCACTGTCATAAGCATTACATTTATAAATTACAAAAAGGATATGAGCATTTGGTTTGCTTCTCCGACTCGACCTCCTGAACAGAATTAAAAAAAATATATAGCAGATGTTTTCATTTTCTTTCCACATGAATGATTTTAAAGATGTCTTCAAGATCTTTAACAAGCTCTCTGAAGTTCTTTTACAAAGTATAAAATATATCACAGGCTCAATGGCTCAACTTTATGATGTCGGGCAAGAGGAGTGCTCGGTGATTCTGCTTTGGACATACCTCGCAGCCGCCTTGACGCTCACCATCTGGTCAACCTTGTTCATGTGGATCCTGCAACTGGCATAGTATCATCGTGCGGGATGGATATCCAAACTGAGTTTCAACTTGATATAAACTCTTAGTTACACTTGCCTGTTGTTATCTGAACTGAAGAGCTTTGGATATACATATTAGTTGCACTCTGCACAGTTTGGTCATGGTCAGTTTCTCAAGCTATTAGTGTAAAAGAGGCTACTCTCATGGGCAAGGTGGATAATAAAATTTTTCAGCACAATTAAAAAGTAATGTGTCACATCGAGACAAAGGTTTACTGGAACATTCTAACAATCAATACATCGAAATCTATGTTGCAAAAGCATGATGCCCTTTTTCATTTCAAATCACATTCCCAAATAGTTGCTCCCTCCATTTTATTTTTGTTATTCTTTCAGACAGCCTTGTGGAAATTAAGTAAACAGTAAATTGATTATTCTTCCCTCAGGTGTTGTCTCACCTGGCCTCGTGCCCAACTGCTACCGTACCATCGTGCTTCCCTGCGGCAGCACCACGCCATGCCACCCTCCTCGGCTCAGCAACCCCATGCCACTCTGTCAATTGCTTCCCACGCCAGGTGGATGCGATCACGTCTTCCTATGCTACCACTATGCTGAGTCGCCTCCCTGCACCCATGCTGTAAGGAGCTACACCGAGTTCCGGCATCGTTGGGCCGCTTGTTGTTGACTCCTTGGAGTTGGAGGCATGCTTGGCCATTCGGCACCACCCCAGGATGCTGATGGCCACGGTTGTGGCTGTAGGATCTTCGCTCGCTGCCAAAGACATGAGTTTCTTGACATGGCCGCGAACGTCACCATCAGTGCACACGATGTAACAATACACGTTTTGAGGTTAATAAAATAACTGTTGAATGCCAACATATGCTTGGTTTTGAGATTAATTGTGTCGGGTTCATAAAACCTAGGTACCTTCGGTCCCGGCCTTCTCGGAAGACTCAGCAACCGAAGTTAACCCATAAGGACTATGGACCTCAGACAGCCCACAACAGAGGCCAAACCACCGTCCGCCGTGGCTCCCTTGCATCAGACCACCGCTAGGCTGCAAGGATCAGATGCATCCTGTGGGTCCGGAACCACCTCCAACCAACCAGATGGCTGGAGCAACTGACAAAAGAAGATGTTGCTAATACTGTATGGCAGGCTCTGCATACTAGTCCATGGAAGGAAAGTTCGATATCCAGCACCCGGTGGAGAAGGACGCAAAGGCAACCCATAAGCCGTATCCACCATATCCTCATGCGACAAAAGTACTCGACGTGGCCACACGGAATAGGTCACCCCGATGAACAACTTTTCCACCCCAGGCATGGCAAGGAGACACTGCAGTCTATCACCCCCAGACCTACTGCCAAGCTAGTTCGAAGATGCTTCCGGGTCCATCATCAGGGTCGATCGGTTTTGTAGGCCCCATGACTTTGTAACCCTGGCCCGGTCCCTATATAAGGCCGTGCCGTGGAGCCCTTAGATAGAGATATCGACACGCAGGCTCACACACACAACGCAGCTCTATGGTTCATGCTCGAGCAAAAACCCTAGCGCCCTCGTAAAAATCCACAATCCAAAGCCCTTCAAGGCCAATACGAACATCGTCATTGCTGGACATATGGTATTACACCTCGTGGCGGCCCGAATCAGGATAAACCTCTGAGTCTTTCAATAGACTAGGGAACATCAAAAAGCACACACACTGCCATCCCCTCAACATCACAAATCTGACTGTGTTGGTGGTACGAAACACCGACAAGTTTGTAACACAATCTGATTACGGAAGCATTTGATTACATTAGATTATGTTTGTTTGAACCCCAACGTAATTGGACACTATTGAAATTGGATACGCCTCTATACAAAGTCGATACACCTTTCTCCCCCCATAACGAACTCCATTCCTGCCAGTCAGGAAAGGCGGTACTGCATGTCCGCTATCGAATGCTTTTGGCACTGACGAATACGGCCTTCATTGTGCCATCTTTGGCAATGAGCATGTGCCTACTCTATCACTGCAGGGCAGCCCCGAGCAGGGCGGCCATGGCAAGTGTGAGACCCCCTTCTAGGAAGGAGTATCTTTGTGCCACAAGTACCAATCCCTGGATTGCTAGTTGGTACGCACATTAAAAACAAAGCGGTATTATTACACATACGAGTTCGACGTACTACAAGTTTTCGAAAAGGTCTGACAAACATAGATTATATTACAACCATCAAGTCTGCGCAGCGACTTTATTCATACATCACACTGCTAGGAGACTAACACTACACCACAGGCGAACTCGAGCGAAGGACGGGACTTCTAATCTTCGTAGTCGGCGTCATCCTCATCGTCTTCATCTTCTGAACGAAATAACAGCAGGGGGAGAGGTGAGTACGAAGGTACTTAGCAAGTCCTAACGGTTGAATAGATAAGGTTCGTAGAAGCGAAACAAGGAAAGGCTTAAGGTTTTCATCTCTTTGCGAAAAAGCAAGTTTTCTGCAAGGGCTTCCTAATGGATAGATTTTTAAATTCGACAGAAAACATCATTTGTCATGTTTTAGTAGGGTGGACCTGTGAAAGGCTTTCACCCCTCCATCAGTTCCCAAATTTTAAACAGTCACTAGCACGTTTCCATGCAGGCCCTCGGCTCACAGCCAACACATGTCCAAAACACGGGCATCTACACCCACTCACACGTCAAGGATATAAGAGAAAACTAATCGTAGGGTACCCGAACAAATAGCATGCCATTACCGTGACAACGGCCAATCCGAAAGGATTTTACACACTGCAGAGGTTGTACACTGTGCCCACAGGTTATGCTACTCCTGATCAACAGAGTTGCATAATGCTTATCCCACATCTACATAGGTTTTCACAGATTCCACCCAAGACGCATCCAAGGGCTATCCGTCGGGGTTTCACTCCCGATGACGCGACGGTACATTCTCAGAGCCGGATCGTGAAGATTTACCGCAGTCACGTCTTTTTCTGGTCCCCTACAACACCGAGTATTATCAAACCAGGGGCTATATCCGTGGGCTTACGATCCCATGACGCGGGCAATTATATGGTCGAAAGCCGGGCAGCGAGTTGTCTCACGCCTTGCTCCTGGCCTCTTGTGTCCTACCGACCTCCTAATGGCTCAATGTGGAATACTTATATAGCGGGGATAAGTCCTACCCAATATGTACAGGTTCTGTGGTTGCACAAAAATTGCTAAGTCGAGCGCTAACGAACCGGTCCTTATATGGCAAGGGTGGCGGACTCATCCATGGCAGGTGGACTACACTGGAACCTATACACTATCACCATCACCTCAACTGAGCCCCACCCCACGACCAGAATCAACCCTCTTCAACTAACACCGGTTTCACTATTCCCAGCCCATTTTATTTTAATCACACCACCAAACACGTCTTAAGTCATTTGCAAAAGAGTGATATAAGGTGTGGCGGTACAAGGTACCGCAAGTGGGATCCTAAGCATTTTTCTAATCAAGGCATCAATCCGTTCATTAAAGTATTTAAGAACGGAGGTCCTAGGGTTAACAAGGATGTGTCATCAATTGGCTAATAAGGTAGTATTTATATTAACCACCGCAAGTTATTGACATAAATATAAATACCTAGAATCGAGTAGATACTATACTACGCAACATTTAACACCTTTTAAACAAAGGCAAGCATTTAGCTTCTATAGGTGCAGCAGTAAAAAAAATAGGTTCAAAGTGGTTCAAGGGGGTGTTAGGACTTGCCTTCAGCGGCGTCTTCGGGATCTTCTTCGTACTCGGGCTCTTCGGGTTCCTCCTCGTACTCGGGCTCTTCTTCGGCTACAAACAATAGTTACAATAAGACTACTAAATAAAAGCTAAGAAACTACGAAAAGAAACAATCACCAAACAAGGCATGGAGTTTGGATAGGCTAGGATGGTAGGGTTCGTGGTGGCGGTTCCAACGGTCGGTTGGTGGTCCTGATCGGAGCTAGGATGTGATGGTAAAGTTACCAGTAAGGTGTTGTGACGGACTGTGGAAAAGTCTATGTGGACACGGGATTCGGCCTGTGTCCACGTCCTCTGGACACACAGGTGCCCAGAATCGGGGATTTTCCCGTGGACCCATGGGTTGTAATGAGTTTGGGGTTTTCGTGGACACGTGGAAGTTCTGAGTTTTCGTGGACACGTGGAAGTTCGGGGTTTTCGTGGACACGTGAACGTTCAGGGTTATGGTGGTGACGGTGTGGGGGAACGTAGGCTGCGGTAGGAGGGTCCCTCTTCGGCTAGGAAGCTGCGCACGGGCCTAGGGGGTCTTGTGACGGGCCTAAATTGGCCCGAGGCGGCACCACGGTGACCGGCGCTGTGAGCCGCACAGCGGCAGGCGGCAGCTCACGTGGGGAGAGCGAAAGGGAGGTGCTCGGGCTGCTTGGCCAGCTGGGGGGCATGGTTGGGTTAATGGCCGGTTGATTCGAGCGGAATCGACGGCGGCGCCCGGTGACCGGCGACGGGGAAGAAGGGATAAAAATCCAAAATTCGACGCAATGAGGATGAGAGGGAGGCTGGACCTGGGCAGAGCAGGAGCGCGGGGAAGGGGCGCACGCCCAGCGACCCTGCCCTTTTATGGTCCGGGCAGCAAAGGGGAGCTTTCCCCGGCACGCTCCGCTGGCGGCGGAAATGCGCAACCGAGGTGAATCCCGGTCGGGGCAGCTCGGGGACAGCTGGCTTGCCCCGTGGCAACCGACGACGGCTCTTGAGTGAACGTGGATGTGCTCGGACGGCGCCACGTCCAGCAATTCTCGACCAGCGGCGGGCAGCGTCAATGCATCGGCATTGAACTCCGATGGGACGGGGCGAGCGCGCGCGGATTCGGTTTGACAGCGTCCACTTCGGGTAGCGGTGGCTGCGAGGAGGCGGCTTCGCGGCCGGATGGGGTCTCGAGCAGGCGGCGCGTCAGCTCCACAGCGTCCGGCGGAGCGCGTCATGCGACGCATCCAGCTGGCCGAACTGGCCACGGAAATCAGGGGTGCGGTGGTTTTCCGTGGGCGGCACAATGGCGGCAAGACGGCTGACGGCGACGGCGCGTCGACAGCAGCTAAGAGCGCAGCGTGGCCGGAGCGACGCCGGACAAGTGGTGAGTGCAGCCTCCGGTGTGGGGCGTGGCGAGGAAGATGGCGTCGCTCGCGCGCGCTTGGCGCGTGAAATGGGCCGGGGAGTCGGCAGGCGGTCCAGCCCAGTGTGGCCTTTTTCGTGTTTTCTAAATACTTAAGGATTTCCAAACTCCAATTTCCAAGCAATAAAACTCCAAAAAGATCCAAGCTAGAAATCAGTAAAAATCAAACACTTGACAAATTCAATTTTAAATTGTTGAAATTTTCCTTCTTGCAATGTTGCTCTAGTTTAGTTTTATTTTTCGAAAGTTTCTAAAAAGGGCAAGAAAAACTAGGCTCACCTAAAATACAGAAAAGAATTTTCTATAAATATTTTTACTATCATTTTTTTAAACCCTTTTTCTTAAATTCGAATTTTGGGATGTGACAGACCTACCCCACTTAAATGGAATCTCGTCCTTGAGATTCGCGGTTCTCTTCGAAGAATTGAGGAAATTCTTTCTTGAGATCGTCCTCTCGTTTCCAAGTGGCTTCCGCCTCTGTGTGGTTACTCCACTGTACTCGATAAAATTTGATGGCTTTACGCCGAGTCTGGCGGGTGGTCACATCCAAAATGCGAATCGGGGTCTCTTGGTACCTCAAATCGGGCTGCAAGTCCAATTCCTCAACGGCTACTTGCTGCTCTGGCACTTTTAAACATTTCTTGAGTTGCGATACGTGAAACACTGGGTGAATGTCTGATAGCTCAGCCGGGAGGTCCAAATGGTAAGCTACAGTGCCCACTTTCGCGAGGATCCGGTATGGTCCTATATACCTTGGTGCCAGTTTGCCACGAATCTGAAATCTCCTTGTGCCTCGAATCGGTGATACCTTGAGGTATACATACTCTCCCTTGTCGAAGGACAACCCACGTCTTCGGTTATCTGCATAGCTCTTTTGTCGGCTTTGCGATGTCTTAATCTTGTCTCTAACCTCAGCAACTTGTTCTTCTGCGTCTCGGATGATGGCCGGTCCAAAGAGTGACCATTCTCCAACTTCCAACCATAGTAGCGGGGTACGACATCTGCGACCATATAAGGCTTCAAACGGTGCCATTTGAATGCTAGCTTGATAGCTGTTGTTATACGAGAATTCCGCGAATGCTAGACTATTCTCCCAATCTTTCCCGTAAGTCAACACACAGGCTCGGAGCATGTCTTCCAAGATCTGGTTCACCCGTTCTGTTTGCCCATCTGTTTGCGGATGGTACGCCGAGCTGAAATCCAATTGAGTCCCTAGGAGGCTGCGTAGGCTCCTCCAGAAGTGTGACGTGAACTGAGAGCCTCGGTCAGACACTATTCTTGAAGGAACTCCATGTAGTTTCAAAATGTTGTCAACATACAGTTGTGCCAGTTTATCCCCTGCGTAGGTCGCTTTCACTGGAATAAAGTGGGCTACCTTAGTGAAGCGATCAACGATCACCCATATCGAATCGTTTTCTTTCCGGTTCCGAGGTAGACCTTGAATAAAATCCATCGATATTTCATCCCACTTCCACATAGGCACTTTCAGTGGCTGAAGCAATCCAGCGGGTTTTTGATGTTCAGCTTTGACTCTTTTGCATATGTTGCAGTGTGCTACATATCTCGCAATGTCTCGCTTCATAGCAGGCCACCAATATTTCTGTTTTAGGTCTAGATACATCTTGGTTGTGCCCGGATGGATGGAGTAGGCTGAATCATGAGCCTCTCTCATTATGATTTAAGATGTCTCCTGTTGGGCACACAGATCCGGTCTTGGTGCCATACCGTTCCTTGTTCGTCAACCCGAAATCCTAAGGCTTTGTCGGTATTTGTGAGTTCTTTTATCTTTTGCATCTGGGGATCCCTGATTTGAGCATGCTGAATTTCAATGTCGAAGGTTGGTTGTACTGTCAAAGTGTGAAGGCTGCCCGCAGTGGCCATGTGCAGATTCAAACTGTTCATTTGCTGAAGCAACTTTGGATTGTCAGGTCAACCCTTCAACAACTTGAGTTTGTCTCTTGCGACTCAGGGCATCGGCCACCACATTAGTCTTTCCCGGGTGATACTGCACTTCTAGGTTATAGTCTTTAATCAACTCCACCCACCTTCTCTGCCTCAAATTTAACTCTGATTGGGTGAAGATATACTTCAAGCTTTTGTGATCCGTGTAAATCTGACACTTGTTCCCAATCAAATAGTGTCTCCATATCTTCAATGCATGGACCACGGCTGCAAGCTCTAAGTCTTGAATTGGGTAATTCTCTTCGTGCTTCTTCAATTGTCGGGATGCATATGCCACTACCCAGTCCTCTTGCATTAGGACACATCCCAACCCTTGTCGGGAAGCGTCATAGTATACCACGAAATCTTTGTACATGTCCGGTAGTATGAGCACTGGGGCCGAGGTGAGTAATGTTTTCAAGGTTTGGAAGCTGTGTTCGCATTTTTCAGTCCATACGAACTTCTTATCCTTCTTGGTCAGCTCGGTCATCGGCTTCGCAATCTTGGAGAAGTCTTTGATGAACATTCGGTAATAACCTGCCAACCCAAGAAAGCTTCTAACTTCTGCGGCGTTTATGGGTTGTTCCCATCCCTTCACTGCTTCTACCTTGGGTGGGTCAACCTTTATCCCTTCAGCTGATACAATATGTCCCAAGAAAAAGCAACTTCTTGCAGCCAAAACTCACATTTACTAAACTTCGCATACAATCTATGCCTCCTCAATCTTTCCAATACCACTCTCAGATGGGCTTCATGCTCACGCTCGCTTCGGGAGTACATAAGTATGTCGTCAATGAATACGACCACAAACTTATCCAGCTCTTCCATGAATATTTTATTCATCAGATTCATGAAGTAGGCAGAAGCGTTGGTCAGTCCAAACGGCATTACCGTAAACTCGTACTGACCATATCGAGTGACAAAAGTAGTCTTCTTGACATCACTCTCTCTGATCTTTAGTTGATAGTACCCTGATCTCAAATCAATTTTCAAGAAGTACTTGGCTCCCTTCAATTGGTCAAAGCGATCATCTATCCTGGGTAGTGGGTACTTGTTTATTATGGTGACCTCATTTAGTGCTCGATAATCTATGCACATTCTTAGGCTGCCATCCTTCTTTTTCACGAATAGTACTAGCGCACCCCAAGGTGACGCACTTGGGCGGATGTATCCTTTCTCTTGTAATTTTGCTAACTGTTCCTTCAACTCAGACAATTCATCAGCGGCCATCCGGTACGGTTTTTTAGCTATTGGTGTCGCACCAGGGACCAAGTCGATGAGGAATTCGACGTCTCGGTCCGGTGGAATTCCTGGTAGCTCTTCCGGAAAGACATCTGCATATTCTTTTACTGTGGGTACCTCTTCTAGGGGAGTGGCTTCTGTGCTGAATACCAAGGGTCCGACTTTTCGATCTTTTGGCTGACATGTCACAGCAACACCCTTGTGGTTTATAGCTGTCACGATGCGCTCTGAGCAATATATAACTCCTTTATGGCGCCTCAACCAGTCCATACCCAGTATGACATCAATTCCCTCAGATTGGAGAACTATCAAATCTACTGTGAACTCTACCCCACTTAAATTGATTTTAACTCCTATGCAACCAAAACCACATTTTATAGTGGCTCCTGGTGTTTTAATCAACATAGAAGTCCTAAGTAGAACCATAGGCAGTTTTCCCTTTTTCACAAATCTCGAAGAAACGAAAGAATGCGAAGCGCCGGAATCGAATAAAACGGTTGCAAGAGTGGAGTGGATGAGGTACTCACCGAGTACCACTTCGGGTGCTTCCTCTGCGGTTTCAGCGTGGACATGATTCACCTGTCCATGTCCGTACTGCGGTGTCCTCCGGGTCGGTGCAGCTGTCTTTGGGGCGCCACGAGATGCTCCGGACACTACAGGTCATGTCCGAGAGTATGCAGGAGCTACTGCTGGATCCTGCTTCAGAGGGCAATTTGCAACCAGATGCCCCGGGCTGTGGCAGTTGAAGCATGTTCTCAAAGCATTTGGGGCTTGACCTGCACTTGGGTTGGTGCGTGGTGCGGGTGGAGGAGGTTGACGGACTGATGGTGCGGACTGTTGTGGCCGCTGCTGAGCGGTCATGGTACGGTACTGCATAGTCGGGGGGTATGACGGCTTCTAGAATTTTCCAAACCTTGGCCGCTGTCGCTTTTCAAACTGCCGAGACTTCTTTGCTTGAAACTTACATTTTCTTTCCCCGTCCAGTCCAGCACGAGCTCTCTCTAGAAGTATGGACTTGTTCATCATGGTGTTGAAGTCCGAAAAGGTGTGAGTTACAAGCTGTGCTTGCATGATGTGACTCAGCCCATCCAGGAAGCGATCCTGCTTCTTTTGGTCGGTGTCCACCTCTCCTGGGGCATAGCGGGCCAACTTCATGAACTTTTTAATGTATTGGTTGACCGTCATGGCTCCTTGCTTCAATGCCCGGAATTCATCAGCTTTCATTTTCATTATGCCAGCTGGGATGTGATAAGCTCGGAATGCCTGCTGGAACTCATTCCAAGTGATGGCAGCAGGGTCGGTGGCGGCTTCTCGGTAGTTGTCCCACCACTGCCGGCTGCTCCAAACAGTGCGAGCATCACCCTTTCGTGGCCGGTGGTCGCTTGCGGCCACGATGTCAAGCTTCTTGTTGATGTCTCGCAGCCAATCATCGGCTGTGAGTGGCTCATCTTCGGTGTTGTCAAAAGTAGGGGGTCGAAGTCGCATGAACTCTGACATCCGGTTCTACGAGCTCGGATCTCCTCACTGTCCCAAACCTTGTGCTAGCATGAGTAGTAGCTGGGTTTGTGTTGCCATTACATCAGTGAGGGTGGCGGGTGGTAAGGGGAGTTCCTCTCCTCCCGCCATTGGGACTGCATCTCCAGTCACGGCCCGAGATGGGGCTCTTGGAGCCCCTCGCGCACTAGCACCGGCAGCAGCGCCGGTAGCCGCTGGAGTGGAACAGGCCACCACGTTCTCATCGTGGCGACTAGACTGAGCTTCGTCTTTGTGAGTTTGGCGTTGAACGCTAGGGGCAGGTGCGGCGGAGCGGCGCGGATTAGAGGACGCCCCTCCCCTCCTGACCTCTTTTGCTTTCGCGGTTTGTGCAACCCGCTCATCCTCATTGATGTCATTGAGGTTGCGCTCACGTGCCTGGCATTCTTGAATGCGAGCTGATTTCTTTGGCGCCATCCTGCCAAAGAGAAATAGTAAACCAGCGGGGTTACGAGTTAGTAAGTAAGTATACTATTAGGAGTGAATTACGATTTTAAAATTTGCAAAAACAGTACCACAAACACACAATCAAGTAACGAAAAGAAGCAAATCAAACATAGCACACAAACATGGTTATATTACAAAGATGCTGGGTCATAACCAAGGTTTTGGGGGCATACAACTAAGTGGCTACAGCACGGGAGTTTCTTTTTACAAGTCAAAATCCGTCGTCATAGACAACATCATCTACCACTATGATGGTAGGTCTCCCTAGCTACACTAGTAGGTACAAAAGAGTAGCTATCCCCTAGTAGCTAAGGCTGCTCGATCTCCCTTGCCGGCATCTTTCCTAGGCCAGCATCCAGCAGCAAAGTCGTCCTACTGAGCATCGCCGCGGGGCTGCGGTGTCGACTGCAGGCTTGGCCTCCATGGCCGTGGTGCTAGCACCATGGGAAGCGGGGCTGCGGTGTCCCAACGATCTCCACGCTGGAATCGGGCACGGCCTCCTCCTCCATAGGCTCGTCGGTGTCGTCGTGGGAAGTACTGTCACCCGAGCTGAAGACGCTGGAGAGGTACTCTCCACGGCTGCAACCCACGCCGTCCTGAAGGCGTGATAGCTGTGCCACTCGCGCGTAGATGGTGTCGCGAGTGTGCTGGTCCAGCACCGGAGTGTGGGGTGGTAGTGTTGGCCTCCCGTCGGAAAGGCGCACTAGAGTGCGCTTGCGGGGCGTGATCTTAGTGCGAGCCCCCTGCTGGGTAGGCGCACTCTCCTCAGATGTGGGGGAGTCACGGAGCCTCCCTCTCAGTGACGCAGCAATCCCGGGCACACTCTTCCTCGCCGTGCAGCGAGTAGGAGGGTACGGGAACTGCAGCTGGCGTCGCAGCGTCTCCAACTCCTGCTGGTGTGCGGTGTGCTGGTCGGAGAGAGCCCTCTTCAGGCCCTCCTCACTCGCCCTGGCCGTGTCAAAGGCGGCACGAGCTGCGGCGAGCTGGAACAGCGCCGTGTCGAGGTGCCCCTGCGCGTCACTAAGCTGCAGCTGGAGCGCGTCACGCTGCCCCTGGGCTCATCACGCTGTGCCAGTGCAGCGTCGAGCAGCGTCTGGACCGCGTCCCGCTGAGTGTGGGCCGTCTCGAGCTGTACCTGCAGGGCTGCGAACTGTCCCTCGGCAGTGAAAGCGCGGAGGGACTGCACTATCCACTGGCCTCGGAGCTCCTCGCAAAGACGGTGCTGCGCTATCACATAGGGCGCCGTCTCCACAAGTGTGGGGTCCTCCACTGTCCTGGTAGGGCCTCCAAGTGTGCCCAAACGGTGCACCCACATCGGGTCGTCGGCGACGAGCACCAGAAAGTAGCGCACCGGTGTAGTTCCGGTGAAGTCGAGGTTCACCGTGCACACGTGGAGTAGGGCCTCACGGGCTGCTACCTGTAAGGCGGAGTCGTAGCTGGGGCCAGTGGTCAGCATCGACCACGTTGGCAGCGGGTACGCCACGAGGCAGGTCTCCACCTCGAGCAGGATGTACTTGCTGGACTCCAGGCTCCTCCAGCGGTACGACACCGGTACGGTGTACCTGAACCAGGAGAGCGTACGGGCGAGGATGGCGGGAAACCCGTCGACCCTGCTCGCCTCGGGTCCAAGGGAGGTCCACCCTCCAGAGGCCATCTGCAAAGAGACGGTAAACAAAAGGGGCAGTAAACCAAGTAGACAGTAAACAGCATAATATAAATAGTACGTGAGTAAAATAAACGCGTGTGGGTATGAGGCCCACTAGAACATAGTCTCGCGAAGAAAACGTATCGTTCTAACCGTATGCTGTTACGCATCGCATCCTAAAGGTCTTGTCCTACGGTCAAGTATGGCTCTGATACCACTCTATGAGACCCCTTTTCAGGAAGGAGTATCTTTGTGCCACAAGTACCAATCCCTGGACCGGTAGTTGGTACGCACATTAAGAACAAAGCGGTATTATTACACATACGGGTTCGACATACTACAAGTTTTCGAAAAGGTCTGACAAACATAGATTATATTACAACCATCAAGTCGGCGCAGCGACTTTATTCATACATCACACTACTAGGAGACTAACACTACACCACAGGCGAACTCGAGTGAAGGACGTGACTTCTAATCTTCATAGTCGGTGTCATCCTCATCGTCTTCATTTTCTGAACGAAACAATAGCAGGGGGAGGGGTGAGTACGAAGGTACTCAGCAAGTCCTAACGGTAGGATAGATAGGGTTCCCAGAAGCGAAACAAGGAAAGGCTTAAGGTTTTCATCTCTTTGCGAAAAAGCAAGTTTTTCTGCAAGGGCTTCCTAATGGATATATTTTTAAATTCGACAGAAAACATTATTTGTCATGTTTTAGTTGGGTGGACCTGTGAAAGGCTTTCACTCCCTCCATCAGTTCCTAAATTTTAAACGGGCACTAGCATGCTTCCATGCAGGCCCTAGGCTCACAGCCAACACATGTCCAAAACACGGGCATCTACACCCACCCACACGTCAAGGATATAAGAGAAAACTAATCGTAGGGTATACACTGTGCCCACAGGTTATGCTACTCCTGATCAACAGAGTTGCATAACGCTTACCCCACATCTACATAGGCTTCCACAGATTTCACCCAAGACGCATCCAAGGTCTATTCGTCGGGGTTTCACTCTCGATGACGCGACGGTACATTCTCGGAGCCGGATCGTGAAGATTTACCGCAGTCACGTCTTTTCCTGGTCCACTATAACACTGGGTATTACCAAACCAGGGGCTATACCCGTGGGCTTACGATCCCATGATGCGGGCAATTACATGGTCGAAAGCCAAGCAGCGAGTTATCTCACGCCTTACTCCTGGCCTCAATGTGGAATACTAATATAGCGGAGATAAGTCCTGCCCAATATGTACAAGTTCTGTGGTTGCACGAAAATTGCTAAGTCGAGCGCTAACGAACCGGTTCTTATATGACAGGGGTGGTGGACTCGTCCACGGCAGGTGGACTACACCGGAACCTATACACTATCACCATCACCTCAAGTGAGCCCCACCCCATGACCAAAATCAACCCTCATCACTTAACACCGGTTTCACTATGCCCTAGCCCACTTCTTAACTCATTTGCAAAAGATGTCTTAACTCATTTGCAAAAGAGTGATATAATGTGTGGCGGTACAAAGTACCGCAAGTGGGGTCCTAAGCATTTTTCTAATCAAGGCATCAATCCGTTCATTAAAGTATATAAGAACAGAAGTCCTACGGTTAACAAGGGTGTGTCATCAATTGGCTAACAAGGTAGTATTTATATTATCCACCGTAAGTTACTGACATAAATATAAATACCTAGAATCGAGTAGGTACTATACTACGCAACATTTATTACCTTTTAAACATAGGCAAGCATTTAGCTTCTATAGGTGCAGCCATAAAAAAAATAGGTTCAAAGTTGTTCATGGGGGTGTTAGGACTTTCCTTCAGGGGCGTCTTCGGGTTCTTCTTCGTACTCAGGCTCTTCGGGTTCCTCCTCGTACTCGGGCTCTTCTTCGGCTACAAATAATAGTTACAATAAGACTACTAAAGAAAAGCTAAGAAACTACAAAAAGAAACAATCACCAAACTAGGCTTGGAGTTTGGATAGGCTAGGATGGTAGGGTTAGTGGTGGCGGTTCCAACGGTTGGTTGGTGGTCCTGATCGGAGCTAGGATGTGATGGTAAAGTTACCAGCAAGGTGTTGTGACGGACTGTGAAAAAGTCTGTGTGGACACGGGGTTCGTCCTGTGTCCACGTCCTCTGGACAAACAGGTGCCCAGAATCGGGGATTTTCCCGTGGACCCATGGGTTGTAACGAGTTCGGGGTTTTCACGGACACTTGGAAGTTCGGGGTTTTCGTAGACATGTGGATGTTTGGGGTTTTCGAGGATGTGAACACGAAATCGGGGTTTTGTGGATGTTTGGGGATTCGTGAACGTTCAGGGATTCATGGACACATGATCTGTGGCTATGCCTGTGGACACGTGAACACGTGAGCTGTGACGTGTCCGTGGACACGTGGATTGTGGCTGTGTCCGTGGTCAGGTGGACACGTGAGCTGTGACGGGTCCATGGACACGTGAGCTATGACGTGTCCGTGGACATGTGAACTGTGGCTGTGCCCGTGGACACGTGAGCTGTGTCCGTACCCGTGTCTGTGGCCAGGGACACGTGGACACGTGACCGGGTCTGTGCCCGTGCCCGTGTCTGTGACAAGGGACACGTGGACACGTGACCGGGTTCGTGCCCATGTCCGTGACCGGGGACACGAGTTCGTGGCCGTGTCCAGGCTCGGGGTCCTAGGACTATGTATGATTCCTTGACATAGACGTGAGTGCACGTGAGTGGGCTTAGGCGTGCTCTGGGCGCGTCGGGCACGCACTGGCGCGGTTCGGACGGGCTCTGGCGTGTTCCAGACGCGCTTTGGCGCACTCCAGACGTGCACTGGCGTGTGTCGGACGCGCGTTGGCATGATCTGGTGCCCAGGGCGCGTGCGGCAGTGCGGCCAAGAGCGGTGTGTGCGTGCGTGTGCGGCGGAGTTTCACGTGTGCCTAACACGAGGACGGCGGTGTGGCGCTCGCCATGGCCGGCGGTGAACCGGAGTAGCGGCGGTGGCGACGCCATAGGCATGCTGGTGGTGGTGACGGTGTGGGGGAACGTAGGCTGCGGTAGGAGGGTCCCTCTTCGGCCGGGAAGCTGCGCACGGGCCTAGGGGGTCTTGTGACGTGCTTAAATTGGCCCGAGGCGGCGCCACGGTGACCGGCGCCGTGAGCCGCACGGCGGCAGGCGGCAGCTCCCGTGGGGAGAGCGAGAGGGAGGTGCTCGGGCTGCTTGGCCAGCTCAGCGAGCTTCGCCTTGGTGAGGTCGTGCTGCTGGGGGGCGTGGTTGGGCTAATGGCCGGTTGATTCGAGCGAAATCAACGGCGGCGCCCGGTGATCGGCGACGGGGAAGAAAGGATAAAAATCCAAAATTCGACGCAACGAGGATGAAAGGGAGGCCGGACCTGGGCAGAGCAGGAGCGCGGGGAAGGGGCGCACGCGCAGCGGCCCTGCCCTTTTATGGTTCGGGAGGCAAAGGGGAGCTTTCCCCGGCGCGCTCCGCTGGCGGCGTAAATGCGCAACTGAGGTGATTCCTGGTCGGGGCAGCGCAGGGACAGCTGGCTTGCCCCGTGGCAACCAACGACGGCTCTTGAGTGAACGTGGATGCGCTCGGACGACGCTACGGCCAGCAATCCCCGACCAGTGGCGGGCGGCGTCAATGCGTCGGCATGGAACTCCGATGGGACGGGGCGAGCGCGCGCGGATTCGGTTTGACGGCGTCCATTTCGGGTAGCGGTGGCTGCGAGGATGCGGCTTCGCTGCCCGACGGGGTCTCGTGCAGGTGGCACGTCAGCTCGATGGCGTCCGGCAGAGCGCGTCATGCGACGCGTCCAGCTGGCCGAACTGGCCGTGAAAACCAGGGGCGCGGTGGTTTTCCGGGGGCGGCAAGATGGCTGACGGCGACGGCGCGTTGACGGCGGCGGAGAGCGCGGCGTGGCCAGAGCGACGCCGGATAGGTGGCGAGTGCGGCCTGCGGTGTGGGGGCGAGGAGAGGAAGATACCATCGCGCGCGCGCGCTTCGCGCGTGAAATGGGCCGGCAAATTCAATTTTAAATTTTTCAAATTTTCCTTCTTGCTATGTTGCTCTAGTTTAGTTTTATTTTTTGAAAGTTTCTAAAAAGGGCTAGAAAAACTAGGCTCACCTAAAATAAAGAAAAGAATTTTCTATAAATATTTTTACTATCATTTTTTTAAAACCCTTTTTCTTAAATTGGAATTTTGGGATGTGACAGCAAGGGTCTACCAGGGCAGATGGTGGCACCTAGGCTGGAGAAGGACGAGGGACGGTCGAGGCTGGCAAGGTGATGGCTTTATCTACATGGATTAACTGGGTTTATTTATTATGGAAGGCGACAGTGCCTTTTACCAATGAAGAGGACGAGGTGACCCCGTCTCGTATTGCACAGCATGAACCGCATGTCTCTGCTAACAGCTAGATTGTGTGCGAGCCCACAAGTCTCTTTTAGCTCCCGCATGTCCTTGGTGCCATCGAAGTTGTGGTGCCCATTGAGGGAGCATGGGCCCCTCGAAGTCGGCTCCATGTTGGTCGGGAGCTCGAACTTAAAGGCAGCCTGCATGCCGACGCTTCGGCACTCAGGGAGTGCGAGCGCAGGCCATCCGCTGCTCCACTGGTGTCACCACTGTAATAACCTAGACTCAAATACGGCTCATGCTCACGCACATGCTGTGTGGGTCACACCTACACAGCAACCCGCTTACGCTTTCGTCCTCGCTTCGCGTAAAAGGTTAACCCAGGATTACTATGCTTTGGGTCACTAGCTATTTAAGTTGGTGGACACTGCTCTGGTCTTCTCAGTTTTTTCTAACACTATTATGCAGGAGAAATATATGTTGAATGCCATATCTGTTTAGATCAAAACCATGATTCAGGAATTTGATCAGTTGTTTCAATCTCCTTCTGATGTTCCTCTTTCAAGGATTTATGATCACTCTATACCTCTTTTACCTGACAGAGTGCCAATCAACAACAGGCCTTATAGGTATCCACCTGACCAGAAATCTGAAATTGAAAAGCAAATCTCTAACATGCTAAAATCTGGTATTATTATACTCAAAATCGGCCCTTTTGCTTCTCCAGCCTTATTTTGGTGAAAAAGGATGGCACCTGGAGGTTTTGTGTGGACTATAGAAAGATTAATACAACAACCATTAAAATCAAGTTTCATATGCCTATTATTGATGAATTTCTAGATGAGATTGCTGGTGCCAAATTGTTTTTAAAGCTCGATTTTAATTCTGGGTTTCATGACATTAGGATGACCCTAGAGTTTGAACATAAGACTGCTTTTAAAACTCACCATGGATATTTTCAATTCAGAGTAATGTCATTTGGTCTCACTAATGCACCTACAACCTTACAGTGTTTGATGAACTCTATCTTTTCTGATTTTCTATGAAAATTGTGTTGGTCTTCATGGTTGATATCCTAATCTATAACACTTTGGAAGATCAGATTGAGCATCTCAGACAAGTTTTTCAGGTGCTACTTCATAAGAAGCTCTACCTCAAGTCTAGCAAGTATGCTTTTACACAGAATCAGATTGAATATATCAACCACATCATTTCAGACGCCAAAGTAGCTACAGACCCTGCTAATACTCTTGCCATTGCTCAATGACCAGTTCCTAGCGACTTTCCTGAATTGAGGGGTCTTTTTGGACTTACATTGTATTATAGAAAGTTTGTGCAGTCTTATGGGGTTATTGCCAAGCCTCTTACCTCACTACTCCAGACATTTACATGGTGTCCTGTTGCTCAACAGGCTTTTGATTCATTAAAGGAAGCTTTGATGCACACTCCTATCTGAGCTCTACAAAACTTTGATTTGCAATTTGCAATTGAAACAGATGCATGTGATTTAGGTGTTGGAGCAATTCTATCTCAGAAGGGCCATCCTATTTCTTATTTCAACAAGGCTCTCAGTTTGGCAAATCAGAAACTTTCTATGTACGGAAAGAGTTTTTGGCTATGTCAATGACAGTCGATAGGTGGTGCCCTTTTCTGTTGAAACAACTATCCTTGTTTAAGACAGATCAAATGAGCTTTTGTCATTTGCAAGATCAAACACTTTCTACTAAGATGCAGTGCAAGGATATGAGCAAGATGGCTGGATTTCATTTTCGTATCATGTAAGATAGGGCCAGAAAACAAAGCCACTGATGCATTGTCTTGTGTTGGTCAACATTTTGCACTTCAAAACAATAGCTGCTACCGTCAATGCACATGCTCAACAGTTGCTTACTGATCTTGCTGTGACTCATCAGAATTCTAACAGCTATACTTTGAGTAGTGGATTATTCATTACAAGAAGCATATCTGTGTTGGCACCAACTTGCTCTTCAGACTAAAATCATTCGGTCTTTTCACTCTTCTCTGATTGGGGGTCACTCAGGGATCCAAGTCACATACAACTGTCTCAAGAAACTTTTTAGTTGGCACGGTCTCGATAGTAATCTGGCTTCCTTTGTTCCACAATGCTTTGCTTGTCAGCAGGCTAAACATGAGCTGTGTAAGCCTCCTAGCTTCCTCTGTCCCTTACAAAAACCGACAACTTCTTGGCAAGATATATCATAGGATTTCACCGAATGTCTCCCCAAGATTTGTGGTTTTTTAGTGATCTTGGTGGTCACGGACTGCTTTACTGAGTATGCTCGCTTTTTGTCGATGAAACATCCCTATACGGTGTTGCCCCTCGCTTCTCTCTTTCCTGACATATTGTGAAGCTTCACGGGGTTCCCTCCACTAGTGTCTGAGTGAAAGTTGCATATAGGGGGTGAATAGGCAATAACCTAAAAATTGCTACTCAAAACAATTTGATCAGTAAAAATAGGACATGGACTAGTCCGGGTGGTGGACTGGTCCGGCAGGGGACAAGTCTGGTCTTCTTCGGACTAGTCTCTGAAGGAAAAATAAACAAAAATGAAATAGCGACAAGGGACACAAGGATTTTTGACCGAAGTTTAGCACCACACAGAAACCTACGTCTCCATTGAGGGATCGACAAAGGATCGGGTTTCTCTCAACCTTATACACCTCTCCAAGCAACCACAAAGATCAATTTGGTTCTTCACTAAATCAAATGAGAGTGATACAAACCTCCTGAATCGTACCACAATGGTCTTGATTAATTTTGGGCGACACCTAATCGTCTAGCAAATGAATCTCCAAGAGTAATAGATCCAGCAACACCTGCAATGAAAACGATCAAGTGCTCGATGCAAACGAGAGATAAAAAAGTACTTACAATCTCCTCTTCCTTCAATCAAACCCTAGGGGTTTCAATGAATAACAAGGTAAGAGGTGGTGGTGATCTCAGAGAGTCTCAGGGCGTGATTCAAAATGAGGCACGAGGTTTTGGTAACCCTAAAACGTTGGGGGCAAGAGATTTTATAGATCAATCAAGAGAAGCTTTCCAAAAAAGTTCCAGGGTCGGACTAGTCCGGAGGGCCAGACAAGTCTGGACCTTAGAGCTCAATGGACAGTGGTCATCCCAGCCGGCCGGACAAGTCTAGCCAGGTCGAGGTGCTCCCTCTCTGGAGTCCGCCCGTCCAGCGGACAAGTCCGCTGGCAGACAAGTTCGAGCTAGCGGACAAGTCCAGAGGAAGCGGGGTGCTCCTTCTTTGGAGTTCGCTCGATTGGTGGATAAGTCGGCCTACAGACTAGCCCGTGGAAGCGGACTAGTCCGGCTCCGCGGGAAGGACATTTCTCTGGAGTCCGAGGCTTAGACTGGATATGTTCGATGCCAGACATTCTCGGGTTGAGCTCGTGCTCCATTTTAGAAGTTACTGAATCCCCTTGATTGTACAGTGATCCTATGACTCAAGTAAAATAAAAATGAAACGCCTTGGAGTCGTGGTATCATCTTTCCTCTTTTCTCTTTTTAGGGTCAATAATGTTTCTTTCAATTGTATCCCTGCACATATACTCACAAAGTAACATCAAATACTTTTTTGTTTTGTCATAGTTCATCCTAAAATTCACAAGGGATCCTAGATGCACTTTCACTAAGACCGTGCAAAGTCTTCACAGCCTACTCTAGAAAGCCTTAGTTGCTCTGCTTGACATGAATCTTCAAATGTCATCCACCTATCATCCACAAATAGATGGCTAAACGGAGTGTATTAACCAGTACAACGAGACGTTCTTGAGATGTGCCGTCAGTGACACTCCCTCTCAGTGGCTCCAATGGCGCCCACTTGCTGAGTTCTAGTATAATTCCTCCTATCATTCTGCCCTCCACTGTTCACCATTCAAGGCCTATATGGTACTGAACCATCTTTCATTTCTATCCCTCGACTGCAAGATTTTGATAAGGAATAAGTGTAGATCACCCCCTCCAATATGAGGCGGGTACACTTCACCCCCTAACCTTTAAAACCGGACACTTAACCCCCTGAACCGTCGAACACCGTTTAAAGAACCCCCTAGGTAGTTTTCAGAGTGCTTTTACTATTCATGGTCCCACATGTCAATTTGGAATAGATCTATTTCACCCTCTCAACTATCAATGGTGTTCTACTTCACCCCCTAAACTTTAAAATTAGACTTTTAACCCCTCAAGTTTAGATAACCACTTAGCTATTTCAGAGCAACTGGTATTTTACTTTTCAATGTGCAAATTTAAAAACAACAATACTCATACAAAAATGAAAATAAATGTAGAAATAGAATTCAAAGAAAAAATAAAACAATAATTTGTACATTACAAAGTAAAATAGCTGTTATTTTATGATGCTATTTTACCCCCTTCAGGTTTAGTTTAATTTAAATTACTAAGTTTTTAATTTAGTATAATTTTAATTGCTCCAGGCAGTCTAAAAATATTATAAAAACTTTCTTCTCTGAATTAATATTCTAATATTTAACTAACATATGTGAGGATAAGAGAAAGAATAGGGGTCGAAACTGATATGTAGGACTGTCAACAGTGAAACCACCTCTGAAATTGCTCAGGGGGTTATCTAAACTGTTTCCAATGCTTCCGGTGGGTGGGTGTTTGAAAGTCTAAATTTAAAGGTTGAGGGGTGAAGTAGACCACCTATTGACACCCAAAAATCACAGGGCCACCAGAGTATCCGGTACGTTGCCGGAATGTCCTGTGAGACCTCTCGGGTTCGGGCACTCGGCCCACCGGAGAGTACGACACGTTGCCAGAGTGTCCGGTAAGCCCTCTCTGGTTCGGGCATTTAGCCAACCAAAGTGTCTGGCACGTTACCGGAGTGTCCGATAAGCTCTCTCGGGTTCGGAGAATTACACGACGGAACCTTCGGCACTTTACCGAATACTCTGGTCACCGGAATGTCCGGCACTTCACCGGAGACTCCGGTAGTGCTGATTTAGGTTGATTCTAATTTCTTTCCTAACTTGTGGGATTAGTTGCCCTGCGGGATAAGACCATCTCTCCTCTATAAAACAGAGGCCCATGACCAGTTGAGGATCATCCCAATCGATCAAAACAATTTGCCTTTACATTTCGTTCTTCTCCAAACCCTAATCCCCTTACTCGATCCTCATGCTGTTCTTCCTTCGTCTCAGCGATGTTTGAAGGCGATCTGGCTGGCCTAACCGAGCCCGGATCATTCCTAAGATGATCCTCCTCCGACAGGGTCCCTCCTGAGGCGGGATTGTCTAGGTGCTGCTCCAAACCCGACGTTGAAGAAATGTCGGCGTTCCCGCACACGGACGTGCGAGCGGTGCGTTGGCCCGGACCCGATTTCGGCGTCAACACACTTTTTGGCGACTCCGCTGGGACAAGTGATTCCGGTTGCACAAACCGAATCGTCGTTTCTACCATGACCTCCGAGATCTCCAAGACGAACGTCATCATGCCATCCTTGGAGGAGTTGCCCGAGGAGGCGCACAAGAAGTTCTTGGAACGTCGGAGGGCCTCCGAAGAGGTGCTCAAGGCACGCGAGGAGCGGGACCTACAGGAGTATTTGGCGTGTTTCAAGCACCGCCAAGGCGCGATCTCACAAGTAAAGGAGCCCGTTCTTCTCACCGTCGACGACGACACGGCCATGGGTGCCGCCAATGTAAGGACATCTTCGCACCCTCCCGTTACTTTTGAAGACCTTTCATATTACTTTGCTGACATGAAAAAGGTCTTAACGAACAATATGCAATACATGATTCAAGAGAACATGTCTAAGTCTAAGAATGCTAGTATTGCATCGTCATCTCATGTTGCAAATGTAGGTCCTCTTAATAGTACATCGGCGCCCACTACTTCTAGTATAGAACAAACTCTGTATGGCATCCCGTTGAACTCGTTTAGTAGACAATCTAGTTTTCTCTCTCATGTGCAAACTAACCCTTTAGTAGTGTTTCCCGCTAGCGTAGAGCCAATTACTAGCATCCCCAATCTAGCTACAAGCCGATTGAACGAATTGGCAACGTTAGTTCCTCCTTACCGTACTGTTGCATATAGCACTCCACCTATCCCATCGAACGGTACGGGTATCCCTCGTGGCCCCGTTTCTAATGAATTGTTTAGTGCCATGAAAACGAGCACACATCCCTCACTACCGAGCACATCCACTTGGCCACCCATAGCAAATATAGAGGAGTGTATGGCTCGCATTAAGGAGGACTTAGACAAACAATTTCGTGAGACGCTAGGGGTAGACCTCAAGGGGAGGGACCGGATTTATCAAAAACCGTACCCCACATACTTTGATTTGGTCCCATATCCCATTGGATGGCGTGTTCCCGACTTCATCAAATTCAATGGCGAAGATAGCAGAACCACATGGAAACACGTTAGCAAATATGTAGCACAACTAGGAGAAGCGAGTTTTAGTGAGGCTTTGAAAGTATGATTGTTTTCTTTATCACTAACCGGAACCACTTTCTCTTGGTTTTCATCATTGTCCCCGAGGTCCATATACACGTGGGAGTCTTTAGAGCGCAAGTTTCATGACCATTTTATTCCGGGGACAACGAATTGAAGTTGTCACAATTGACATCGGTTCGGCAAGGGAAAGAGGAACCCATCGTTGACTATCTTCGGCGGTTTAGAGATATTAAGAACCGATGCTTTAATTTAACAATTTCTGAAAAAGACTTAGCCGACCTAACTTTTAATGGTTTACGGTCGCATCTTAAGGAGAAGTTAGAGGGGTACGATTTTCTCACACTCACCCACCTCTAACAAAGGGATTCGGCTCAAGAAAGCCGAAGCAAAGAAATAAAACATGACTACAAGACCCGTCATACCGTGCGCATTATAAAATGTCATTTGGATAGCTCCAATGATGATTCTAATGACATCTTGGCTGCCGAATTCGTTTCGCCCTCTAAGGCCAAATCATTTGCTTGTGATTCGCTCAAACCGGTTCATAAGAATCGGAAAGACAATGTGAAATACACTTTTGATGTAGCCAAATGTGATAGAATATTTGCTGAGCTGCACAAAGGTGGATACATTAAGATCGCATATACTTTACCTTCGGTGGATAAGATTAAGCGTAGGGCATATTGTAAATGGCATAACTCTTATTCTCATGCTACTAATGATTGCAATGTTTTTCGTCAACAGGTCCAATCGACCCTTAATGAGGGACGATTGAGTCTTAAAGATGCAGATCGACAAGCACCCTTTCCCCGTAAACACTCTAGAGCTCAACCCCAAGGTGTTGATTCAGTCTCATCAAGCCGGTACAACCAAAGGGAAGAACACGATCATCGGGGATGAGATGCCCATTTCTCCAGGTGAGAAGGGTGCCTCTAGGAAGGTGATGCTCGAGAAGTCCTCCGATGGTCAAGAGTCCTTAAAAGTCACCATCCAATGCTCTAGACCCGAGAGCAAGCTCCACAGCCCAAGATGATAAAACCGAAGAATCCTGAAGTGGGCAAGTGAAAGGTGAATCAAGGTAAAGCCATAGATCGGAAGATGGGGATTAAAAGCGCCTTTGACCGACTCATGGCTAAGTACAAAAATCAAGATCACCGCTTAGGGGAGGCAGTCCACCTAGGAAGGAGATGAGGCCCACCATGAAAGTACACGAGCCTCCCCCTCCTTTTCCTCCACATGGCTTCGGAGTGCCGCCACCATGGTTTCATTCTATGCCTTGCTCACCATTTCTGGTGTGGCATCCATACATGGGACCGTGGATGCCCATGCCACCGATGCCTATGCCGCCAAGGCCCATTCCACCGAGGATCATCCAGAGTGGAACAGACCAAGAGGGGACGTCTTCGCAAGGCTATCCAACCCTATCCTGGATCGGACAGATTCTCGACCGATCAAGGTTCACGGAGGGAGCTCCACCACCGCGCCTAAGAAAGAATGGCGCTCGAAGCAAGGTAACGAACCTGCTCCCTCCACCGTTGCTCATCAAGAGTGTGCATCTGGAGGTGTCGTGAAAATCGGCACAACCGATGTCAAAATCAGGGGAGTTTTCACAGGACCGATCACTTTGGATGATCTGGTTGAAAAGGCTTTCCATGACCACGAAGCTAGCTGCAGCAAGAGCTCCTCCAAGTACACACAACCGAGGTGGTGTCCGCCTGGCTTGGCCCACACTCAAAAGAGGAAGCTCCAAAGGCTGCGCCTCCGAAAGATGCGAGAAGAGGAGGTGGAGAAAAGGAGGGACGATGTCTTCAACGAGATCAAGCCGATGGTCCCTCAAGGTAAGCAGTGAAGGGTTAAGGAGCCCAGGGCCCCTACTCCACCAGTGACAGTGGAAGTGGAGGCTACTTCAGAGCCACATGGTTTGGCCGACGCCGTCTTGGGAGAGGACTCCACAGCGCCCTCGCCCACGGGAGACGTCGATATGTTCGAGTTCGACGATGATGACCTCTTGGACTACGAGCCTACATCGCCCCGAGAAGGTATGGACATTAACACCATTTGCTTATCCCTTTCCGATTACTCGCTTATAGAGGAAGAAGAAGTCATGGCACAATTTGACTTTGGGCCGAAAAGTGCTATCCTCAAAAAGCTCGAGGAATCGGAGAACCATTTGAATCCTCTCTAGGTGAGAGGTCATATTAATGGTTCACCGATTTCTCGTATGCTTGTGGATGGCGGTGCTATTGTTAATCTAATGCCGTATTCTTTATTTAAGAAGCTAGGTAAGGCCGATGTCGAACTCATCTGGACCAACATGACTTTAAACGGTGTGAGAAGAGGAGACCCTATTGAGGCTAAGGGGGTCGCTTCTATGGAACTCACAGTTGGAAGCAAGACCATGGCTACTGCTTTCTTTGTTGTCGATGTGCGTGGTAGTTATAGCTTGATCTTTGGGCGTGATTGGATTCATGCCAATAGATGTGTTCCTTCTACCTTACACCAATTCTTGATACAATGGATTGGTGATGATGTAGAGGTGGTTCGTGCGGATGCATCGGCTTGTGTTGCTATGGCCGAATCATCTTCTTTGCCGCATGACGCCGTCAAGTGCCTGACTGGGTTAGACTTGACGGATTATGATTTTCTTAGTGTTACTAGAGATGGTTTTGTACCGGTCAATGTAAAGCCGATGGAGAATCGGCCCTACCATATAATGTGATTTAATGAATTGTAATCTTGATTGGTTGTAAAAGAGAGTGGAACACTATCGGTCCAATACGAACGATATGTGCGAAGCTATCGAGGAAATAGAAGATATGGATAAGTTAGGACAAGGATTCACATCGGCCGATCCTCTTGAGGAGGTGAACCTTGGCAGGGATGATAATCTGAGACCAACTTATATAAATAAAAATCTGAAAGCCAATTATAAGGTGAAGTTAATCGGTTTACTAAAAGAATATGTGGACTGTTTTGCTTGGTCTTATAATGAAATGCCCGGGTTGACCCGCGAGGTAGTTGAACATCGGCTTCTGATAAAATCTGGTTTTAAACCTTTTAAGCAACCAATGACGAGGTTTAACCTGAATATGCATGATCAGATTAAAGAAGAAATTAACCGATTACTTGATGCGAAATTTATAAGACCTTGCAGCTATGCGGAGTGGATATCCAACATCGTACCGGTGGAGAAGAAGAGCACCGGTAAGATTAGAGTTTGCATTGATTTCAGAAATTTAAATAGATCCACTCGTAAAGAAGATTATCCTATGCCCATAGCTGATATGTTGATTAATGATGCTTTCGGCCATAGAGTTATTAGCTTTCTTGATGGTAATACAGGATATAACCAAATCTTCATGGCCGAAGAGGATATGTCTAAAACAGCTTTTAGATGTCCCAGTTTTGTAGGATTGTTTGAGTGGGTTGTTATGACTTTTAGATTAAAGAATGTTGTTGCCACGTATCAAAGAGCCATGAACTTTATCTTCCATGATTTACTTGGTGTTATCATACAGGTTTACATAGATGATGTGATGATCAAATCGGCCGCTTTAGATTATCACTTGGCCGATTTGCAACTTACCTTGGATCGAATACGTCATTTCGGTTTGAAAATGAATATGCTCAAATGTGCTTTTGGTGTATTGGCCGAGAAATTTTTAGTCTTCATAATTCATGAAAAAGGCATAGAGGTAGATCCTAAGAAGATAGAAGCAATTAGAAACGTACAAGCGCCAACATGTAAGAGAGAGTTGCAAAGCTTCTTAGGAAAAGTGAATTACTTAAGGCGATTCATTTCCAACTTGTCAGGAAAGATTAATGCATTTACTCATATTCTTCGGCTAAAGAATGAAGCCGAATTTACTTGAGGGGCAAAACAGTAAGAAGCTTTTGAGAAGATCAAAGAGTACTTGTCTTCGCCACCGGTGCTTAGGGCGCCTGAGGGTGGAGTCCCTTTCTGTCTTTATGTAGAGACGGAAGATGATGTAGTTGGTGTTGTTTTGACACAAGAAGCCGTAAAAAAGGAGTACGTGAGCACCTATGTGAGCCGACGGTTGGTGGATGCGAAAACTAGGTATACTCTCATCGAAAAACTATGTTTTTTCTTGTATCATGCTTGCACCAAGTTGAGACAGCATTTGCTATCTAGCACTTGTGTGTTTGCTTGTCAAATCGCTGTTATTAAACATATGTTGCATAGGCTTGGTAAATGGGCTTATGCATTGATTGAATATGATTTGGTTATGAATCGTTGAAATCCATGAAAGACTAGATGTTGCTAATTTTATTGTTGCTAATTTTATTGTTGAACATCGGATTGATTTAGAGCATGATCTAGATGTTGCTTATGTTACTTTTACCCATTGGAAATTATATTTGATAGATCGGTTTGTAAAGAGGGTCAAGGTGTTGGTGTGGTTTTAGTATCGTCTCATGATGCACACTTTAAATTCTCAAACCGATTAGAGTATGGTTGCTTATGAGGCTAGAGTAGCTATGGGAGAAGTTCATAAGGGCATTTGTGGTACGCATCAATCGGTTCTAAAGATGAAATGGTTGTTGAGGTGGGCCGGATTCTATCAGTCAACCATGATTGCCGATTGTTATCGCTACTACAAAGGATGCGAGGAGTGCCAAAAATTTGAAAACATTCAATTGGCACCCGCAGCCATGATGAACCCCATTATAAAACTATGGCCATTTCGAGGATGGGGATTGGACTTCATGGGGCAAATACATCCTCCATCTTCGAAGGGACATCGTTTCGTGTTGGTCGCGACGGATTACTTCACCAAATGGACCGAAGCGGTGGCTCTCAAGAACATGACACACAAAAAGGTAATTGAGTTCATTACTGAGCATATTAGTTATAGATTCGGCATACCTCAAACTTTAACTACCGACTAGTGTACTTCCTTTACGTTCGGTCATGTTAAAGAGTTTGTCAAATCTTACGGAATTAGGATACTCAAGTCATCTTCATATTATGCTCAAGCCAATGGTCGGGCCAAGTCTAGTAACAAAACATTAATTAAACTCATTAAGAAAAAGATAGAAGACCATCCTAAGAGATGGCATGAAGTCTTAACCAAAGCATTGTGGGCTCATCGGATATCTAGGCATGAGGCACCTGAGGTGACGCCATATGAACTTGTGTATGGACAAGAGGCCGTTTTACCCGTTGAGGTAAATCTAGAAGCTCTAAGGTTAGCTAAACAAAATGATTTATTCACCGGTGAGTATAGAACTCTAATGCTAGACAATGTCGATGAAATCACCGATAAGCGTTTAAATGCCTTGAAAGAAATTGAGAGAGACAAGGCTAGAGTTGCTAGAGCCTACAATAAGAAGGTGAAAATCAAAACTTTTCAGGTGGGCGAATTGGTTTGGAAAACTATTCTGCCCGTAAGCTCAAGAAGCAACAAGTTCGAAAAATGGTCTCCTAGCTAGGAAGGGCCATACTGAATAGTAAAAGTCATCATCGAAAACGCATACATGTTGGAAGATGTTCACGGAGAATCACTACCTAGGGCCTTTAACGGCCGATACTTGAAAAAGTATCATCCAAGTGTATGGCAAGAAACGTAAGAGAAAAGAGGCCGATGTAAAGAACATCATTGCCAAAATTGAATCTAATGACCGATGAGTCAAGAAAACCATCGCCCTTAGAGGTTTTTGGGTGCTTAAATGTTTTATGGTGTAGGTACTTCACCAAAAAAAGGAGAGACACCCAAAAATCACAGGGCCACCGGAGTATCCGGCACGTTGCCGGAGTGTCCGTGAGGCCTCTCGGGTTCGGGCACTCGACCCACTGGAGTGTCCAGTACGTTGCCGAAGTATTCGGTAAGCCCTCTCGGGTTCGAGCATTTAGCCCACCGGAGTGTCCGGCATGTTGTCGGAGTGTCCAGTAAGCTCTCTCGGGTTCGGAGAATTACACGACGGAACCTTCGGCACTTTACCAGAGACTCCGGTCACTGGAATGTCGGGCACTTTACCGGAGACTCCGGTAATGCTGATTTAGAAAAGTTTTTAGCTGATTGATTCTAATTTCTTTCTTAACTCATGGGATTAGTTGCCCTGTGGGATAAGACCATCCCTTCTCTTAGTTGAGGATCATCTCAATCGATCAAAATAATTCGCCTTTACATTTTGTTCTTCTCAAAACCCAAATCCCCTTACTCGATCCTCATGTTGTTCTTTCTTCGTCTCGGCGACGTTTGAAGGCCATCCGGCTGGCCTGACCGAGCCTGGATCATCCCTAAGACGATCCTCCTCCAACGGGGTCCCTCCCGAGGCGGGATTGTCTAGGTACTGCCCCAAACCCGGCGTTGAAGAAATGTCGGCGTTCCCGCATACGGACGTGCGAGCGGTGTGTTGGCCCGGACCCGATTTCGGCGTCAACACCACCATTGATAGTTGAGGGATAAATTAGATCTATTCCAAATTGACATGTGGACACGAACTGTAAAATCACTCTGAAAACCGCCCAAGGGGTTAAGTATCCTGTTTTAAAGGTTTGGGGTGAAGTGCACCCACCCTCATATTTGAGGGGTGATGTAGACTTATTCCTTTTGATTATGAGGAGGTCACTTTGGTGCAGGCAGACAGGCATTGTTTCTCTGTTTACTGAATTCCAGGTTAAGAAACTGGCACTGGCTCAGAATGACATGAACTTCTATGCCCATAACAATCGATCTCCATGGGAATTTCAGGTGGGTGGTTAGGTGCTCTTGAAATTGCAGCTGCACACTCAATCTTCAGTGGTTAACCGACCGTGCTCCAAGCTAGCCATGAAATTCCTTGGCCCTTACAAAGTCCTAGAACGTGTGGGCACTACTGCATACAAGCTTGATCTCCCTCCTGACAGTGTTGTCCACACCGTCTTTCATGTGTCACAATTGAAAGACTTCACACCAGATCACACTCCTGTGTTCTCCCAATTACCAGTTCCATCATTGTTGGGATGCCAATGATATTCAGCCAGAGTCTGTCGTCGATCGTCATCTGAAAAAGAAGGGTAATGCCACTGTCCTGGTGAAGTGGACGACCTTGCTTAAGGACATGACCACCTAGGAAGATTACAATGTGCTCTGGACTCGCTATCCATCTGCAGCAGCCAGGGGACCAGCTGCTTCAAAGGCCAGCGGCACGGCCATGACAAACAACAGGGCGGGTGACAACGCTTGATGGGATACATGGTGGCGCGCAGGACTGAACTTCAAATTCATTCATGCAGGAAGTTGTGGGCCTTGGCCCTTGGGCCGTCGCTCACTATAGGATAAGACACTGGTATAAATGGTGGAGAGTACGGAGGTAGTAGATAAGCTGGAACAGAATGATTTCTCCGTTATTAAGATCTCTATCTGTTCCTCCCTAACCTCCCTCTGTTGTACTGAATCCAGTTCAATAACTTTGAATGTCTCTTAAGTATTCCATGTTCATGTTCTTCCTTCCTGCTTCTGTTGTTTGATCGCTGGCATGTGTTTTTGCTGATTCGCTCGACTGCTTAGTGTGGCAGAACCACCCCAAAATCACAGGCGGCTCGCCTGCAGGATCATATCGGGTGATATTGAACAACAATACTCAAATAGTACAACACGAGTGATAAAATATATTAGAGAAAACCAATTAAACTCTTACAACAAGGCTCAAGTTGTGCTTAGGATAGAAATTTAAAAACAGAGTTCAAACAGAGCAGAAGCAAAACACAACGGCGATACACTCAACGGTTTTCTAAACTTGAGACATGTCTCGCCCTAAGACATGCTTCACTCCCCACGGCCTGAGGTAGGTGAAGATGGAACCCAGTCAACAGACCAGTCCGCAAGGGGTTCACCTTCTCACACCACCTTGCCGCAGCAGTCACACCAACCTGCAGAAAATTCTACAAGGATTCCAACGATATATTGTTTGTAATTTTTCGAGCTCGGATGAATTATCTATGAATTTTTGAAGTTTACTGATTTTTTGCGCAATTAATAAATGGGTTTCTGAAAATAAAGGGATTTTTCGGCGCCACGTGTCGGCTGCACGGCCCAGCCACAGGGCGGCCCACGGGGGCGCTTGGCCACTCCGGATCCCGGCCAGGCCGCACCGGATCCAGAGGCCAGCTCGGCCAGCCGGCCCTTGGCGCGGCAGTTGGTTCCCAGCGGCTCCTCGCCGGAGGCGGCCGTCCGGTGGCGCTCGGCACCACCCCGCACAGCGCGACGCGAGGAAGGCGATGAAGGGGTCGCCGGAGTGGGAAACCCACTGGAAAATGGCTGCCGGCGGTGAGCTGCAATGACGGAGGTTCGGTGAGGGCTCGGCGGCGCTGCGGTGGACCAAACTCGACGCGACCTGCTCGTAGAGCTGGAGGACGACGAGGAGAAGACCGGCACAGAGATTGTCGACTTGGAAAACAGCCGTAGAGGGGTCGTCGACGGCGAGGTTGGTTGGCTTCAATGGCGGCCGCGGTGACTTCCACAAATTCCTGCAAACCAAACGTGATTTCAACCCAACAACTTGCAGAGGGGGCGCGCCAGGTAGCGGAGAAGCTAGATCCGAAAAGGATTAGTGGAATTCGCACCGGAGAACTCAAATTTTGAAGAGAGGCGATGGTGACCGGTAATGGCCGAGTTTTGGGGAAAAACTCAAATCCGGCTACGCGAGTTGGGGAGGAGGAAAGACAGCGGCGTGGGAAGCTAGAGCATGATCGTGCGCACCTTTCTCGTGACGGAGACGGTCGGGGTTGGATAATCCAGGTTAACACTAATTATACAAGTCTTGTGTGTTCGTCGGGACTATAATTGTAGTTTCCGATGACACTTCTCATGGGTGCATGTGCATAACCTCTGCAGAGTTACAGTCAATGCATATTGCCATGTCCTTTTTAAAAGGACACCCCCTGAGTTGTACTCCTCGTTGAGTAGTTTTGTTTTCCTTCCTCCTCTTCTATTTCAAAATGTTTTGGAATCCGGCCTTTGAGCTGTGGTCGGGTGTGGAGATAACACCGGCATTTAAAATGAACCCCCGTCCAGGATAACGGAGATCCCTGCGGAGCAAGATAATAAAATTTGACAGTTTTAAAATAAAGCTTTCCTACATCTTTAAAATAAAATAAAATGATTTAAACTTTCAGTTAACACTTGAGCCATGCCTTTACCCTTGAAACCATTTGCATGTATACATTGTTGCTAGGTAGTACACGGTTTGCTGAATATTCGTACTCACGGCTCTCTAATTTGTTGTTTACAGAGGATACTCTCAGCTTCGACCTCGACTACGTCTCCGAGGAACCGTGAAGTCTGCTCCTGCGCTCAAGCTAGCCTGTGTGAAGGAGGTTCGCTACCGCTGCCATGATGATGCTTCCACTGCTGCACTTGATGGATTCTCGATAGTTATCTATTTGCTTTGAGATGTTTTCGGTCTGCGTGCCGATGGACCCCTTTGAAAGATTTTATTCTAATAAATTTGCTTTGACTTGCTATTTTTTATTCTCGTTTCTCGTTTAATACTTCTGTTATGGTTTCTTGATTTATCGCTTGTGATGTCGTGCTTGCCAACCTCATGGGATTGGCAAGGTCACGGAAGATCGGGACTTATCGAAAGGTAAGAAAAAACTCGGTCGTTACAGGTGGTATCAGAGCCATACTTGACCGTAGGAGCGAAACTATAAAACTGGACGTAACTAAGGAATGATTCTAGATTTTTGAATCTGCTATCAAACCTTCATCGTGAAAGTTGTTTTTTTAAATCTCGTTGTTTGCTTGAGAGAAATCTTGTTTGCTTGGAATTGTGCTTGTCTAGTTATTCTTGTCTTGATCTGTTGATCTTCTATTCTTTTCAGTAATTCTTGTTTTTGCTAATGCTATCTATCTAATCAAAAATGTTTTTCTGCAACAGATGGCTTCGAGGAGGTCTGGACGTCTTCAGGCTCATTTTGAGGAGGCCGTTCTGGAGGACTCTGAGGTACCGCCTCCCGCTGGGTGTGGTCGTGATGCTGCCCTCAGAGGTCGTGGTCGCGGTGCTGGAGGCCGTGTATCAGTGCCACCTATGGCTGGTCGCGGTGCTGGAGGCCGTGTATCAGTGCCACCTATGGCTGACGCGCCCGACATTGGTCAAGGGCGTGGCAATGCTGGAGCACCAGTTCCTTAGGCTGAAGGGCATGGCAGAGGAGCTGCCATGGACCCTGGAGTTGAGCCTGCCGGCATTGCCGCGCCTGGTGAGGAGCTTTCAGCTGCTCCGAACCTGGCGGAGGTGATGGCTCGACAGACACTTCTGCTTAAGCGGATTGTCGAGCACTCACAACAGCAGCCTCGTGGCCGTGCTCCTACTCCTGACGCAGCATAGTACCACCAGCCAGCCAGTTCTCGCATGGCTATGTTCCTGAGCATGCGCCCACCCACTTTCGACCGTGCAGTTGATCCTCTGGATGCTGACGATTGGCTTAGGATATTGAAAACAAGCTTGACCTAATTCAATGTGATGCTCAGGAAGCTGTTCGCTTGGCGACCCATCAGTTGACGGGTGCAGCTGGTGCTTGGTGGGACACTCTTTACGCCACTTTTAACGACCCAAAGCAGTTCACTTGGGACGACTTCGTCACTGCTTTCTGTGGTTTCCACATCTCTGAGGGAGCCATAGAGGCGAAGGCGGAGGACTTTCGTAACCTTCGTCAGGGAGGTATGTCTATCACTGAGTACGTCAACCATTTTACTCAGCTCAGCCGCTATGCACCAGAGGAGGTTTCGACTAAGCGCCGCAAGATGTACTGGTTCGGAAAGGGCCTGTGTCTTGACATGCTCCCTTACCTAGATGGTGGTGTTCAGAGTAGCCTTCGCGAGCTTATTGACAGATGCCTGGCTTTGGAGGTGTCACTTAAGAAGCTCGATCGGTCCAGGGATGCTAAGAGGAGTGCAGCTGGTCAGGGACCCAATCGTGAGCCTTCTCAGCAACAGCGCTTCAGTGGTTCATTCCAGTAGGGATCGGGACAGCCCACCTTCGCCCGATTCACTGCTCCTGCTCCAGCTTCAGTTCAGCAGCAGAGTTCGCAGAGTCAGGGAGGTGCCTTCCAGCAGCAGCAGCAGTCCGCTTTCCGTCCGACAGCGGGTCAACCCTCAGTTCGCTATTTTGAGTGTGGCCAGGAGGGTCATAAGGCGTTTCAGTGCCCGAGACGCCAGCAGCAGGGTCCTGGGGGAGGTGGTGTGTAATTTGCCACTCCCGCTAGGCCACCGCACCAGTCTGGAGGTTGAGGAGTGCGTTCAGCGGGCCGTGGCACTGCTCCGCCGAGCGTCACGCGCAGCCGCCTGAACCACATCTCTATGGAGGAGGCTCAGGAGGCACCTGACGTCATTGTTGGTGAGTTCTTGGTTCATTCTCACTTAGCAACGGTTTTGTTCGATTCAAGGGCTACTTACTCGTTTGTGTCGTCGGCGTTTGCGACTACACATAGTCTCCCTACCTCACTCTTAGCTATACCTACACTTACCACTTCACCTCTTGGAGTCTATAAGAGTCGTGTTGAGTGTAGAGGTGTTCGGATCTTGATTGAGGGTGTGGTCTTCTTAGCCGATCTCATCGTCCTTCCCTCACGTGACATTGATGTCATCTTGGGGATGGATTGGCTGGCGAGGCACAAGGGAGTCATCGTCCAGAATTCCATCTTTAGTTTGCAGCTTGCAAGAATTGTCTTTGGAGCAGATTCCAGTTGTTCGTGAGTTTCCGGAGGTGTTTTCAGATGAGTTGCCAGAACACCCTTCAGATCGAGATGTTGAGTTCGTGATCGATCTGCTTCCTGGTACTGCACCGATTGCCAAGCGGTAGTACCGGATGTCTTCTGTTGAGCTTGGTTTGCTAAGGAGCACATCGATGAGCTCTTGAGTAAAGGGTTCGTTCGACTGAGTGCTTCTCCATGGGGAGCCTCAGTGCTTTTTGTGAGGAAGAAGGATGGGTCAATGCGCATGTGCGTTGACTACCGTTCTTTGAATGAGGTGACAATAAAGAACAAGTACCCTTTGCCAAGGATCGATGATTTGTTTGGTCAGTTGAAGGGTGCAAAGTTCTTTTCCCTAATTGATTTGAGATCGGGGTATCACCAGATGAAGATTCGTCCTTCCGACATTCCGAAGACTTTGTTCGTGACGAGGTATGGGTTTTATGAGTTCCTGATCGTTTCTTTTGGACTCACTAATGCTCCTGCCTACTTCATGAATATGATGAACAAGGAGTTCATGGCTGAGTTGGATAAGTTCATGGTGCTTTTCATTGATGATATCCTTGCCTACTCCAAGTCAGCGAAAGAGCATGAGCAGCATCTAAGAGTTGTGCTTGAGAGGTTGAAGTCTCATCAGTTGTATGCCAAGTTCAGCAAGTGCAAGTTTTGGCTTGAGAAAGTTGCTTTTCTGGGTCATGTTGTCACAGCTGAGGGAGTTACCGTTGATCTTGAGAAGGGCAAGGCTGTTGTGGAGTGGGAGTCTCCGAGGTCAGTCTCTGAGGTGAGGAGTTTTCTTGGATTGGCAGGTTATTATCGCTGATTCATTGAGAACTTCTTCAGAATTGCTAAGCCTATGACCGAGTTGACTTAATTGGGGGTGCCGTTTGTTTGGTCAGATGCTTGTGAGAGGAGTTTTCAAGAGCTGAAGATAAGGTTGACTTCTGCACCTGTTTTGACCTTGCCGGATATTCATCTGGATTTCCAAGTCTTCTGTGATGCTTCTCGTTAGGGTTTGGGTTGTGTGCTGATGTAGAACAAGAAGGTGGTGTGCTATGCTTCGAGGCAGTTGAAGAAGCATGAGTTGAGCTATCCGACGCATGATCTAGAGTTGGCAGCTGTTGTCCATGCTTTGAAGATTTGGAGGCACTATCTGATCGGCAACAGATGTGAGATCTTCACCGACTACAAGAGTTTCAAGTATATCTTCACACAGTCAGAGGTGAACATAAGGCAGAGGAGGTGGCTTGAGTTGATTAAAGATTACAATCTTAGTATCAACTATCACCCGGGTAAAGCAAGGATTACAATCTTAGTATCACCTATCACCCGGGTAAAGCCAATGTGGTAACCAATGCTTTGAGTCATAAGGCTTATTATTCTTCTTTGATGTCTGGGCAGTCGGAGATTCTTGTAGATCTGACCAGTTTGGAAGTTTAGATTGTTCCTCAAGGTTTCTTGCACGAGCTCAGGTTGCAGTCATTGTTGATTGAGGAGATCAAGTCAGCTCAGAAGCATGATAGAGAGATTCAGTCGATCCTGAAGAAGATGAGGAAAGGCAAAGCACCGGGTTTCCGTATGAATCAACAAGGTGCTTTACGGTTTGAGGACCGCATCTGTGTCCCGAGAGTGCCAAAGCTGCGGGATGCTATTCTGAGAGAGGCTCATGATTCGAGGTTTTCTATCCATCTAGGCTGCACCAAGATGTTCGAGGATCTGAGGACTCGTTTCTAGTGGGTTGGCATGAAGGCAGACATTGCTGAGTATGTTGCCTTGTGTGATGTTTGGTGGCAAATTAAGGCCGAACACCAGAGACCGGCTAAATTGCTGAAGACGTTGTCAATCCCTTCTTGGAAGTAGGATGACATCAGTATGGATTTCATCACAGGTTTGCCGATGACATCTCGTCATCATAATGCTATCCTGGTGGTGGTGGATCGTTGATGAAGACTGCTCATTTCATCACTGTGAATGAGAGGTACTCAGTTGATCAGTTGGCCAAGTTGTATATTGATCACATCGTGAGGTTGCATGGTGCACCAAGGAGCGTTCTGTCTGATCGCGGGCCTCAGTTTACTACGAGATTTTGGAGAAGCTTGCATGAGGCTATGGGTACACACCTGGTGTACGGTTCAGCTTATCATCCTCAGACAGAAGGTCAGACAGAGCGTGTGAACAAGATTCTGGAAGATATGTTGAAGGCTTGTGTGATCACCTATGGGCAGAGCTAGGAGGACAGCCTTTCTTTCGCGGAGTTCTCTTACAACAACATCTTTCAGGTCAGTTTGAGGATGTCACCTTTTGAGGCGTTGTATGGTAGGAGATGTCGTACCCCGCTCATGTGGTCAGAGGTTGGTGAGAGGTCTTTCTTCGGTCCTGATTTCATCAAAGCTGCAGAAGAGAAGGTTGAGAAGATCAGAGAGCATCTTCGGGTTGCTCAGAGCCGTCAGAAGAGTTATGCGGATAAGAGAAGGAGGCCCCTTTCTTTCGAGGTTGATGATTGGGTGTATCTCAAGGTGTCACCTCTTTGTGGCACACGTCGCTTCCATGTCCGTGGGAAGTTGGCTCCGAGGTTTGTTGGTCCTTTCCGGATTCTGAGGAAGATCGGTGAGCTTGCTTACAGATTGAACTTGCCATCCGAGCTTTCGAGTGTGCATCCGGTGTTCTACGTCTCTCACTTAAAGAAGTGTCTTCGAGTGCTGGAGGAGCAAGTTGTTCCTGATGCTTTGTATATTTAGGACACGCTCGAGTCCCTGGAGTACCCTGTGAGGATTCTTGATGAGGCATTCAAGGAAACAAGGAGGTTTAAGATCAAGTTTCTCAAGGTCCAATAGAGCAACCATACCGAGTGAGAGGCTACCTGGGAGAAGGAAAAGGAAGAGAATCTGAGGAAGGAGTTTTCCTATCTGTTTGAGTCCGCTTCTTGATCTCGAGGACAAGATCCTGTAAGGGGGGGAGTTGGTAACATTCCAGATTTTCAAAATTAATCGAAGTGCCAGTTGTCTCAAAATTAATTCTGATTAACTCCGAAATTTTCTTTTAAATTTTTCAGACGCCGGAATAATAGCCCGCGGACTGAAATTAGGCTGAGATTAATTTTTCTGCTCTAATCTCTAAATAATTTCCCCCTATAAATACCCTCTCATCCTTATCCTCTCCCTCACCTTCCCATTCCCCTTCCCTCTTCCAGAAAAATCTGCAACTGGTCCTATGCGTGCCGCCGATCGTCGCGCGTCCTGCTCCGATCGACATCACCGCCTTGTTCCATGCGTCGCCGTCCCTGTGCCGACTCCGAGATCCCGCGCGCCTGCTGGTTTCCTCGCCTCCACGCCCCCATCACCGAGTCGCCCGCGCCGCGTCATCGCCTGGGGCCTCTCCGTCGCCCGACGCCCCGATCCACTTCACCGTCTATCGCCGTCATCGCTTGGACTCCGCGCCGATGCTTTCTGCGCCGCCCGTCTCTGCTCGCCCGAGCCGAAGCTGCCAGCGCTGATCCCGCACTCCGTCCGATCTCCCGTGTCACGGTCGCCTGCTGCCGTCACCGCCAGCCTCGTTCCCCGCGCCGTCTCCAATCTGCTTCGAAGCCGCGTCGTCCGCGCTGTCTCCACTCTGTGAATCGTCACTGTCACCGTCTCCGGTTTCGAGTTCCAGTACGCGATTTTCAGATTCCTGCTGCGAGTCCTCCAGTGCGCGGTGTCAATTTCCAGTACTCTGATTTCTGGTTCTCCTCTCTGATTCTCCGCGATTCCGGCTCCGATTTTCCAGTTCTATGGTAAGAAAAATTCCCCTCTCTCAAATTCCTTTTTTCTCTCCGATGGATTGATGAATTAATTGCTAATCAATTTGCAATTAATCTAGTTCCTTGTGGTCTAGATCTTATAGGATTTTTGAGGAACTCCGTTTGATCTCAGTAGATTCCGAAAATTGTACCGTTAATTTGTCTCGTCGCGAATGTCGTGTAGATTTTTCCGGGAAACCTTTTGCGCACGTTTAGCCTTGTGGTTTCAATTTAGATTTAATTACCGAATTTAATTATCGCGTACCAAGTGTCTGACCCTATTCGTGCTGTGTCTAGCTAGTGATCCCGAGGAGGAGTACCGCGAGCCCGCTCAGTTCGATGACCTGGATCCTGACTACGATACCGAGCTGCCAGGCAAGTCACGTTCTTTGATCACTTTTGTACCCAGTATTTTAAACTCCATGTTTCGTTTGCAACCCTAATTTGCATGGCAACTATTTTAAAATATGCTAGCAACATTCTTAAGCCGTGTCTATTTATTGATTCAGAAATATGAGCCCTAGGATTGCTTTAGGATAATTATTTTATTTTTATGCTTAGCCATACTTACTCGCATTTATTTTTATCTCACACCTATCACTATAAAAATGGAATTTGTGTTAAATGCTTTTGAACTGTGATTCAAAAGTGTGAGTTTTACAAATAACTATACATAACTATTTAGCGGGGGCAAGATGGAGTATGAGCAGCTAGGGGATTTTTGGAAGTCCCTGTGCGTGTACCTGTGGCGGGTACAACGAGAAGATCTGGGCTGGGATCTTTCTATGATACTTATTGTTGTTAAGGTTGGAGAGAGCGCCTGCCCCGACAATTAAGGACCGAGTCCTTTGAGCGTTGTACGCTTAGTTGACAACTATGCACACCACGTTACCCTGTATGGGCAATGGCTTGATCTTGAAGCTTACCGAGACTGAATGTTTACCTGTGAGTTGGCGGTGTTGTGTTAGTGTGGTGTAGAGCTATGACTCCTCACATGAGATTGAGATACCCCATCTGATCTGTGGTAAGCTCTTCATAGCTTCAGGACCCAATTGTGTAGACATTTGAGATCTCTATCCTGGAGGACGAATAGCGCCAGTTAAAACTTGTAGACAGGTCTTGTGTGTTCGTCGGGACTACGATGGTAGTTTCCAATGACACTTCTTGTGGGTCCAGTGCATAACCTCTGCAGAGTTACAATCAGTGCGTATTGCCATGTTCTTTTTGGAAGGACACCCCTTGAGTTGTGCTCCTCGTTGAGTAGTTTTGTTTTTCTTCCTTCTCTTCTATTTCAAAATGTTTCGAACTCCAGCCTTTGAGCTGTGGCTGGGTGTGAAGATTACACCGGCATTTAAAATGAACCCCCGTCTGGGATAACGGAGATCCCTGCGGGGCAAGATAATAAAATTTGATAGTTTTAAAATAAAGCTTTCCTGCATCTTTAAAATAAAATAAAATGATTTAAACTTGCATTTAGCACTTGAGCCATGCCTTTACCCTTGAAACCATTTGCATGTATACATTGTTGCTAGGTTGTACGCGGTTTGCTGAGTATTCGTACTCTCCGTTCTCTAATTTGTTGTTTTCAGAGGATACTCTCAGCTTCGACCTCGACTACGTCTTCGACGAACCGTGAAGTCTGCTTCTGCGTTCAAGCTAGCCTGTGTGGAGGAGGTTTGCTACCGCTGCCATGATGATGCTTCCATTGCTGCACTTGATGGATTCTCGATAGTGATCTATTTGCTCTGAGATGTTTTCGGCCTGCGTGCCAATCCCTTAGGAGGATTTTATTCTAATAAATTTGCTTTGACTTGCTATTTTCTATTCTTATTTCTCGTTTAATACTTCTGTTATGGTTTCTTGATTGATCGCTTGTGATGTCGTGCTTGTCAATCTCTTGGGATTGGCAAGGTCACAGAAGATCGAGACTTATCGAAAGGTAAGGAAGAACCCGGTCGTTACACTGCGGTGGACCAAACTCGACGCGACCTGCTCGGAGTGCTGGAGGACGGTGAGGAGAAGCCGGCGCTGAGATTGTCGACTTGGAAAACAGCCGTAGAGGGGTCGTCGACAACGAGGGTGGTCGGCTTCAATGGCGGCCGCGGTGGCTTCCACAAATTCGTGCAAACCGAACGCGATTTCAACCCAATAACTTGCAGAGGGGGCGCGCCAGGTAGCGGAGGAGCTAGATCTGAACAGGATTCGTGGAATACGCACCGGAGAACTCGAATTTCGAAGAGAGGCGATGGTGACCGGTAATGGCCATGTTTTGGGGAAAAACTCAAATCCGGCTACGCGAGTTGGGGTGGAGGAAAGGCAGCCTCGTGGGAAGCTAGAGCATGATCGTGCGCACCTTTCTTGTGACGGACACGGCCGGGCTTGGAGCTCAAGGTCTCCTAGCAATAGGGAGCTCGAGGAGGTAGAAAGAGGCCAAGTGAGTGAGGGAGAGAAATGGTGCTGCTCCTGGTGGAGTTAATCAAGCCGGGTAGCTTCTGATGGAAGGAAGGAGGGCGCGGTAGAGGCTGACCAGTGGGATTGACTTTAAACATGGTAGGATAGATCTGTGACATATGTTCTCCAACATAAACGACTTGCACAGGGTTTCTCAAAGAACGAGGAAGATATGGAATTTAGAAAATTGCTAATTGATAAGGAGGCTCGGAAAAATCTGCTGAAAGCAGATGTCAAGCTAAATACTTAGGCATTTTATGCACAAAGAAAGGATGAGGAAACAATCTCGAAAAGCACTGAAATTTGGTAGACCATTTCTTCAACATGTGGTTTACAAAATAACCAACATACACAGATTCTTGCCAAGCAGGATGAAAGATATCGAAATTCAAAAAAGGTTAATTGATAAAGAGACGGAAAAATCTGCTGCAAGCAGAACAGTTAACCAACTTCTGGGATCTTAAAGAAATATCACCTGAGCTCTGATGTGAACGAAACTTTATAAGATGATATAATAGATCAATAGGAACAAGTTTTACTTTGGAGTCAAATTGAAATTCTATTTGAATATTATTCTGCAACGGTCAGAAAACAGATGATCGTTAAGAATTAGAAATCCAATTAGGCTCATGACTTGAGTGAAACCTTATTGAATTTGTATAACTTCATGTAATCTAATCATTTTCTAGTTGTACCTTTGTTTCTCCTATTCCAAACACTTCTATCATTAAATTTTAAATGTTCACTGATAAATTCAAATTCGAATTCAAATTTGAATTATTGACTTGAATTTCTTTCATCTTTTGACCTATAAATTCTTAACTATCGAATTCTTCGTGCAAATTTTTACTCCTTGACTTTGAGAACACTAGGTGTTACACTTAGCTGTTATAGTGGACGTCGATGGAAAATGGAAGCACTAGCAACCGCAGGACTGGAGCAAAGAACCCTAGCCATTGGGACTGTAAAATTAGAGTGCCACACATCATGTTTCCATTTTGTCTCTTCCTTGCACCGCCAAGCAGCAGGGTGAGCGGCTGCTGCCAGCCGACGCCTCCGACCCTGCCGTGCAATGCGAGGAAAAGAGACTGCCGCAGGTGGGGGGTCCTTCTCTTCTGGACCCTCATTCTTTGGTGTGCCTGGTGGATCTGACACTGTTGAGGGTTTCAGGCCAATCTTCAATCTTTTTCCGGTGAATTTTGTTTCGCCACAGAAATCCATCGATCGGCACCACAAAGACATCGGTGAGTTTCCACCAGTGTCACATTGTGTTCTTTCATCTCCTTTGTACGCAGTGTTACTGAGAAGATTCCTGATCGCTGTCTCTGTCAACGCTGCAGGAGTCTCGCCGACATCGCCATGGCTGTGATGAGAGAGTCATCGAAGCTCCGCCTCATTCATCCTCTGAATCTGACACCAACTCATCTCGTCTCCGCAGTGTCTTAAAAACGTTAGTAACACACCGACGATCGCTAGCACAGAACACCACAATGAATTTATCTGTGTCTGCAGAATCATATTGAATTATGGATCTTTTTTCACTTGCTTAAGCTGTAACACCCGAAATTTTTAGTCAAACACCAAAAATCACTCCCGGAAAATTTTGTGCCAAATTTTTATTTTCCTCTTCATGAAAAAATGTCAAATTCCATAACTAAATAGAAAAATAGTAGAATTGGAAATTTCGAAAATTATAAAATGAATTTTAGCCAAGTGATTGCTTCTTTTCCTTTCCCTTCCTTTGAATTTTACTTTTTTATTTATTTTTGCTCGAGCCTATATGGACTTAAATTGAATTTCTTTGTTTGAATTTATCTGAAATTTAATCCTTCTTATTTGAATTTGAATCTTTAGTTACAAAAAATTCCAAATTTCCTAAATAGGACCTTTCGGCCAAGCCCACCTCCTTTTCTCTCCGGCCCAGCGCACCGCCCCACTTCCTCTCTTCCATTTCCTTCCCGCGCAAACGGCCTAGCTTGCTCGCAGCCCAACTCATCTTCTGGCCCACCCGCGCGCCTCTCTCTTCTCCGACGCACCAGGCTGGCCCAGCCCGCGCGCCCCTTCTTTTTCTCTCCCCTTCCTTCCACGTCGGCTCGGCCCACGCGCGCTACTGTTCTCCTTCCTCCTGCAGCCAGACAGCCGCATGTGCCGCGCCTGCTCGCCGCGCTTGCTTTTCCCTTCGCGAGTCACCGTCGAAGCTCGTCATCATCGCCCCTGGAGCGCCATCATGAACCCGGAGCACTGCTGCCGCGCTGCACCGGCCGTTGCGTCCCGGTTTTGCCGCTCGCGTCGCGCCAACCTGCCATGCGCGCCTGCGCCGAGAGCGCCTATGCCGTCCCCTCGCCTGCGCGCGCGTGGCTGTCGTGCTAGGCCATCATCACCACCGCAGCGCCCTGAGCACCCCGGAGACCTGGAAGCCTCTGCGCCGCATCACCTTGCCGCCGTCCTTTCCCCGAAAACCCGGCGCGCGCCGCCCACATCCAGCTCGATTCGACGTCAAACAGACTTCCGCCCTTCCCTCTGCAGCTCTCCCCTCTCTCACTCGCCTTCAAACTATAAAAAGGCCTCATCGCTGAGCCGTCTCCGCCCTAATTCCATTTTTCCCCAATTTTGGCCTCCTCTTCCACCTCCGGTCGCCACCCGAATTCGTCACCGTGAAGACCTTTTCCCTGCCTTCTTCCACCCCTACGGCACCGCGCCGACCTCCTATTCCGATTCCCAGCCTTGTTGTGCGAGGAACGGTGCCGGCCGTGCCCCGCACCGTGCGCCGCTGCTGAGCGAGCCCGGGCGCACGTCGCCAGCCCGCTCCAGCCACAGACCGACGCCGACAACCCGCGTCCAGAGTTCGCGGTGATTTTAGTGCCCCGAGGCCCGAGTTTCACTTCTCCGGCGAAGAACCGCTGCGCGCCGCCATCTTTTAAAGCTCCGGCGGCCCCCAGGCCAACCGCCCCGTCGGCGCGCTCTCTGCCCTTCGATCTTCTATCAACGGCCCTGAGAAACATCCTTGCCGCCCGCTTCGTACTAAATCTTGGCCCTTCGATCCGGATCCAAAGGCCCTTAAGTGCCCACGCGGTCTTTTTAATCCTAGCCCCTCCTCTGTAATCCGACAGCCCGATAACGTCCATGTCATCCTTTTAATATGTAATACCCTCAAAATTCAAAATTTTAAAATAAGCCCTCTCTTGCGATTTTCTTTTGTTCACCCTTCTCTTATTTATTTAAAAGCAAAATCTCACATAAATTGATAAATTCCAAAACGGGAGAATTTCAAAGATTTAAAATTCATCTTGCCAAGTGCTTAAGTTAGCTCTCGAATTTATTGAATTTATTCTAATTTATTTGCTTTTGGACTATTTGTTTAAATTCCCTCAAATTCTATTGGGCCCACACTCCTATAGCCTGCTTAGCCCGTCCCACATTTTTTTACACCGCATGGGCCACCTTCTTTTCGGCCCAGCTCGCCGAGTCACCCTGCGCATTCTCGCGCAGGCCGCGCCCCCTCAGCCCATCTCACGCACCGCGGCTCAGCAGGCAATGGCCAGCTCGGCCAAGGTTTTTCAACCCCGCCCCGCCGTCGTCACCGCCACCCGCGGGCACTGCCTGCCGCCTGTGCACGCACAGCACCACGC
>BCLF01000001.1:7857782-7869358 GCA_001602275.1 Zoysia japonica | reverse complement strand
GGAGAGGGCCCGCGCGCCGAGCTCTTGTGCGCGCCAAGGGCGCGCCGGCCCCGGCAAAACCCGGCCTGCAGGCCGCAAGGTCATTGATGGGCAGCGCCTTTCGTGCCCATAACACCTGAGCGCACCGGCCAACGCGCGCCTCCCAGCCACCGGGTCCACCTGACGGCCGCTCACCGCACGCATAGACTGACCAGTGGACCCATGGCCCACTTGTTGGCCACACAATCGAAATTGCTACAGCCACCCACACAAATGCACACATAAAAATACTTCCAGCCCCTACACGATAAAAACCCACTTAGCAAAGTCAATTTAGCTATCACAAATTTCACATTAGTCCTCCAATTATTAAAAAAATTGCAAAAGGGTTCTCGCACCTTGTTTCCATCACCATTTTCACGTACCACCTCCGTTCACCGAGATTTTTGCACCATAAGAATCGTAGTCCCGAGCTCTACCTTTTAAAGCCACCAAACACTCTGAGATTCTCTGTTTGCTTTGATTTTTATTTGACTCTTTTACTCATTCGTTTTTCCGCTGTATATTCATTTTGTCGTTTTCTCGTGTAGCCGACGAAGCGCTTGGAGACGAAGAGGCCGATGATCTAGAGTACGAGGAGCAGCTTGAGGACACCTTCGAAGGCAAGTCCTAATCTCTTGATCATTTTGCTCCTAGATTTTTCTATGACCTATAGGACCCGAATGCTTGCATGTTTATAAGTTTATGTTCAAACATTCTGTAGATATTACCACACTTGTTATTTACATATTTATATTAATGTCAGTTACTTGCTCTCATTAAGTACAAATACCACCTTGATACCGGGTTCACGATCGTACTTTGTTAACCATAGGAATTCCGTCATTGAACACTTTTAATGACCGGAAAATTGCCTTGTAATTAGACCCCTTAGGAACCTACAAGTGATGCCATGCATCACCTTGTCATACACTCATCATTTAACAAAATGGGTTAAAGAGAGTTTGGAGGCGTGAGTTAAATAAAGTGGGGTGGGTGTTAGTGCAAACTGGTGCTAGGTGATGGGGGAATAATTTTTTGGTCGTGGGGCGTGGCTCCTTGTGAACGGTGTTGCTGTAGGTATTAAGCTTCGGACTAGTCCACCTGTCGTGTACAAGCGACGCCCCTGCCACATAAGGGCCAGTTCATTGGACATCAACGTAGTGATTTCGTACAACCACAGAACCTGTATGGGTAGGTCTTACTCCACCCCTTTGGTTATCCACATTTACGCTCTAAAGCGGTCGAGCGACACAAGTCACAGGAGCAGACGTGAGATACTCATGATCCGGTCTTCGATTATAGCAATAATTCGCGCCATGGGATCATATGGCCCACAGGTATAGCCCTCTTGTTGTGTAATCACTCAGTTTTATGGGGTCCAGGGAGCAGACGTGGTTGTCTTATCCCACGTTCTGGCTACAAGAATATGCTATCGTGTCATCGGTGGCTTGAAAAACCCCGAGAGACGACCCCTGTCGCATCTTGAGATGGATCTTGTGGGTACCTTAGTGTGCGTTGGGGTGAGTGCTATGCGACTCTGTTGATCAAGAGCAGCATAGCCTGTGGGTACTGTATACAACCTCTGCAGAGTGCATAATCCATTCGGAATGGTTGTTGTCACGGTATTTACACATTACAGCTTGAGCTCACTTTGATTAGTCTTATTTATATCCTTGACGGTGTGAGTGCGTGTAGGTGCCCGTGTTTTTGGAAAGTGTCTGATTGGGATAGTGAAGGCACTAGATGTTTTTGGAAAGTGTCTGGTTGGGATAGTTAAGGCCCTTCCAGTTAAAACTTGGGAACCGGCGAGAATGGTAAATACTCCCCCAAGTCCAACCACTAAAATACTGATAGAATAGGAACCTTTATCTTTCTGCTTTGAAAACCTTTTTGTCGAAATACCTGCATGAAAATATTGCTTTAGCTAAAAGAAAATCATAGCCTTTCCTTGTTGGCCTTCTATGCATGAATATAACCATATACAGGGTTAGGACATGCTGAGTATATTTTGTACTCACCCTTGCTGCTGACGTTCAAATGAAGAAGAAGATGGTGCTGAGCTCGATGGCGACGAGGAGGACTCGTTCTTCGCGCAAGTTCGCCTGTGGCTTTTGCTTCTTGTCTCTCCCTATTTTGTAATGACTGTTCGAGGTTGATAATTCACCTCGCTGGTATGTAATCTAAGACATACTTGTAAGACTCTATTTGAAAAAATATATGTAATAACGATGGTATGAGCTATGTATCCACGATGTATGTGCGTACGAACTACCGATCCAAGGATTGGTACGGTATACACGGATTATCTCAAAAATGGGGTGCGCCATAATCCTAGCCGCCAACTCTTAGATTTGCGGCCCAGATTAAACTGGCCCAATTTTTGTAAAGAAAAATAAAAGGAAACCCGTCGGCCCCGCTGTCACTCTCCACACCTAAACTGCTAGGTTCACCCGATTTTACATACAAAAATAATTCCATAAATTTCAAAAAAAAATCTTTTTGCACCTAAGCCCTTAGCTTTTCTGTAAATTAGGTCCTAGCCCTGTTATTTTACATAAAACCCCTTGTACTTAATTTTAATTACGCTTTGGTCCTAAATATTTTACACTTAGCACCCTAACCTTTTGGGAAATTACATATAGATCCCTAGCAACTTTTCTATAATTACAAATAAGCCTCTAATTCTTCTAAACTCTTATCAAGTCCCTACACACTTCTTTTATCACCAATTCTTCGTTTTTACCCCGATTTTGACGATTCCTTCACCGTTGGAATTGCAACAACGAGCTCCACCTCATCAAACTCTCCAAACCTCGGTTAACCTTTTATTATTGCAATTTTTTAATAATTTATTTTATTGGAATTTGAATGGTTTATTTGCTTATTCTTTTATTACTATTTATTGTCTTTTTGCAAGTCTTTTATTGCAGATCGTTCCTAAGCATAGCATCATATTAGTTCCTTATAATATGTACATCGCCCTTTGTAAGCTTCATGACCTTTGAAGTCTCCTAAAAAGTATGATTTGATTTTGGTGATTGAGTGGACACCATAGGTAACGGTTGTGTTGTAGATACCATCCCGCTAATTCTACATCAACATAGTGGGCTTTCTCGATGGATGACAAAGATGAACCTTAGAAGAGGAGTTGCCAGGCTTCGAAGGACCAAGGCTAAGACTAGCTAGAGACTCCTTAGGAACGTCGGTACTATTAAGGGGGTAAAGTCATTTGTCTCCTGTCATACAAGTGTTAGAGGGTGTGAATGCTCCTTAGATCCTCAGAAAGCATTAAAGATGACAGAAAAAGCGAAGTCTAAGACCGGAGCTCAAGACCAACTGAAGATTCAGTCACCGGACAGTCCGGTGAGGTCATCGGACAGTCTGATGAACCCTATAGGAGCCAGTCCAAAGAGTGGTGCTATCTAGAGTCCAGGAGGATCAGTCACCGGACAGTCCGTCGGTGCAATGATCGGACAGTCAGGTGAGCCAGAAGCTGAAGTCCAAAGAAGATGTCTCTGAGAATCCAAAAGTGAGAGTCACCAGACAGTCCGGTGAAGGTATGCACCGGACAATCAGGTGTCTCATGGAATGGATTCCAGAGAGGGTGTCCTTGGCCGAGAAGGAAGAAAGATCACCGAACAGTCCACTGGTCCAGTCATCGGACAGTCCAGTGATTGCATAAAGCAGTCAGCTTTATAACATCACATGCCAATGGTTGTTTCTGGGCTTGAAGCCTATTTAAACCGTGGAGGGGGACGTTTTTCAGCGTGCCCTTGATCAGAATTGCTAGAGCCAAGTTGTGAAAGCCCAAGGGACACAACCAAGAGAGCACATTGCAAGATTGGAGATCTTTGGTGCTAGTAGGAGAGTGATAGGAAGCATTCAAACACTTCTAGAGCTTGTAGGGCTTGAGAGGAGTGATCTTTACCTATTACTCTTGGTGTGGGCAGTCTAGACCGGCTAGAAGTCGGTGCTCGAGCTTTCGAGGACATTGTGGAAGACGACGTCAAGTTTGTATGCGGTTTCGGGTCTTCCGCTCGAAAGGATCACCAAGAGGGAGCGTCCGAGCCTTGAAGACTTGCTCTAGCGCTTGGGTATTGTGTACGACAGCCAGGCCGCCGGTGTCTTCACTCTAGGAGTGAATCGTACCCTTGTGAGCATCGTTTTGAGAACGACGAGAGGGACCGAGACTCCGACGGGAGTGGTCCAACGAAGATTTGGGGAATGCGCCTACCTTCCGAGACCTCGAGAAAAAATCACTGAGCACTCTCTATCTCATTCTCTTTACTTACCACATTTACTTACTGTTTGAGTAGTGTGATAGGTTCTCTTTTAATTTCTCTTGGTGGCTATCGTACAAGTGCTTGCTTGTTGTTATTTTATTATCACTAGCATTGTTAGGGGTCTTGGCCTACTAAACTTGTTTAGGTTTGCTTTCATTGCGATCAAGTCTTATAGTTTTAGTTCGTAGCGAAATTAGTACTAGAAGTCCATCCATTCAACCCCCTTCTCGGTATCCTCGATCCTTACACCCTTCTACACGCATTAGTGCACGTGCCACTTATATTAATAATTTAGTTATAAGAGATACACGCAAGTAAATAATCAATAATTATTAGTTATCACATGTGATAATAAAATATTCACTTGTTAACCTTAGTAGCTTAATAGATAAAAGCATTTAGTTAATTGCTAATTACCTGCAACCTATAACTATGAATTAGGAATGTAGGTAATAATCTAATAAACACATTATGCATCTCACCTAGCGGCAACTAACCATATGCAAATCACACTTGCACATATGTGTTAGTATTGTCGATAATCACACACATGCAATAATACACCCTTCACTCTTTAGCCTTAATAGCTTAAAGGATAATCTCTACTCTTTAAAAAGCAAAGTTATTTTAGTACACACGGTAAAATATTTCCAATAAAGATGGGTTAGACTACGTGCGCACGAAAAATGCACCAGAGTTATCTCTTCTTACAAATCTGACGGATGAAATTTCTCGATAGAAACCTCTTACAAATCTAACAGATGAGCTCTTCCAGATCTCCCAAATTTTGGATCACACGGATCATTGTTAGTTAACAAAACACAACTACCTGGAACAAATATATGAGATATAAGGGAAGTTGCTGGAAACCAAAACAAATTCATTTTAATAGTAATATATTATTTCTAGGTTAGTATTTTTCCACCAAAGGAAATTCGTGACTACTAGATAAATCCAATCCTTGCGTCGTGAGTTCCTCGTCACGTGGTCACGCCTCTTTGCCTTCTAATACCTCCTTTGGAACCTAATTTTCTTAAAAATCTCACAGAAATTTTACATGAATTAATTCAAATTCACAGAAGAAATACAAAAATCAAGAAAAAAATTCTTTTGTTCCAAAGAGAAGCTTATGTTTTTTTAAAAAAAATGAGTCACGCCTCCCTTCCCTCATGCAAATAAAAAAAACAACCACATACCAACCCTCTTGCCTGTGTACTCCAAACTTACGAATTTCACATAATCATATAGGAATTTTAATTCAATGTCATACAACAAATATATAAAACAAAAAAATTTCCACGTTTCTAAGGAGACTTAGCCCCATTTGGAACGCATGAATTATTCTCATTTCTATATTTTTTCATGTGAAAGTGAAATTGATTTCTTTAAATTTTTCGTAAGATTCCTATTAAATTCATGTGTGCAAACAAGAAGATCTTCTGGATTTCAGAAATTTCATAGCAATTAATTAAATTTCACAAAAAATAGAAAAAAAAATGCTCCATTTGAAAGGAGGACTTAATCGCTTCCCACCGCTAATTTATGATTAAGAATGAGAAATTCAAAATTTATTATTAATATATTATTTTCTTAAATTGATATGTTGCTTTAGACCGTAGCGTTAGCGCGGGTATCGGGACTAATAATAATAATATTATTACTAATAATAATAATAATAAATCACTTATTCGTGGTAAATGCTTGCATATTAGAAGTTAGTCAATTACTTGATGAAACACCATACATATTACGTGCTCCCACATATCTCTCATACTTGATCACTTCACTAAAATGAATGTAGTTAAGTTAAACCTAGCCTCAAATAGCTAACTTATAGTAAATAATATTAATAGGAATAATTATAAAATGGTACACCCTATGCTCCCATCGCTTGCCATTATAAGGGCTCACACCTTATAATGGCTATAGCATTCAAAATACACAGCAAAGTAAGCACCCATCACGACACATCCCCGCGGGCATACACAGACATCGCTATGTATTCCCTCGCATCATTTAACGGAACTTCACATAAAATGACACTCTTTAACATAACGTCCACCACCTCGTACATGTGCCCTCATCGTAGTCTTTCTCTTTGAGTTTAATTGGTTCTTAATTGGAGTTTATTGGATCTTATCGATTCTTCTCGGGTTTTATTCTCGTTTGCTGTAGTTTTATTTTTTGCGTCACCGTGTAGCTTACAGAGAGTCCGTAGAAGAGTTGCTACTCGGAATGAAGCTGAAAGAAGCCCAAAGACCCGGATGTCAAGACCCGAACTTCAAGAAAGCCTGAAGACTCGGATCTCGAAGACTAAGGATTTGCAAGCTCTAACCCTTGGACCATGTTTATCCCATGTTTTTGCAATGCACCTATATGGCCGTATTACTTGCATGTGCTTATTTTAAAATGTTGAGTAGTTATTATCCTAATTGTGAACACTATGAGTGCTTATTTCCATTACGGCAATTAAGCACTTTAATTCCTTTCATGCCCTGGTTGAATACTTGTCCTTGTTATCCATAAGACACCATCGTTAAGTAATTAGCGTTGGATTTTATTTCTTGCTACTAGAAGGCTTAGGAAAACCCCTTTATTTCATGATGCTCCGCATCACTACACCCTCTTATACATATATATACGCATACATCTTTTTATAAATGTGTTAACTGTGGTTTTGGTGTGTGTAAAGTAAGCTGGGGATGGGTGTTAGTACAACATGTGTTAGGTGAGGTGATGGTGATTTCATTGGTTGTGGGCGAGGCTTGTCTATGTGTCATTGACCCATGTGCTCCAGTAACGTTCTTTCGTGTGAACGTGGCGCTCGCCCTGGCCGCATAAGGATTGGTTCATTAGACCTCAACTTAGTAATTCTCGTACAGCCACAGAACCCGTCATGGGCGGAACTTGTCCTGCTTCTTGGTGTTGCCACATCGAGCCCCTAGACGGTCGAAATACCAGGAGAAGGATGTGAATGTTGCATCCACGGTCCGGCTCGATGTGATCCAGCTACGAAAATGCATATATCGCATCCTAGTGTTTCTGCTTTCACTGACAATATAGCCCCTGGGACATTTCGACGGTGTCTCCGTGGTGATACTCGAAGAAGGTGTGATGAGTGTCATGTCACTCCCCCACGCAAGAGTGCATGGCTTGTGAGAAAAGTGTATATGCTCTGCAGAGTTAAAACTTTCCGAAAAGTCCGTTGCCGCTAGTTATGGCACACTGTTTGCTTGGGCTCATGATGATTAGTGTTACTTGGTTTTCCAATGTGTGAGTGTTTTGGAGAAGTGATGGCTTTGTGCCAGGGCTATTATGACCTTGTGTCGAAAGGCCTCCTTAAAATTGTGAGAACTGGTGAGATCGAAGTAATTCTCTCCCAGATCCAATCAAATAAAATATGACAGATACAAGTTGGCTTTCTTCTGATTGTAGAACTTCTATAGGTAACCCTGCATAAAATTAGCTTTTTGCAGAGAAACCAAGAAAGTTCTTATTCCTTGATTGGCCTCTATGCATGTATATGCCCTTGAGTAGTGTAAGGGCTCGCTGCAACCTTCAGATGAAGACGGAGAAGCTGAGAAGTCGTTGGTGACGTTTAGTAGTTTCGTCCTGCGCTCGAGTTTGCCTGTGTAGTTGTTTCCTGAGTTCCTCGTGGAGATCTTCAGCCTTGCTGGTATTTGAGGAAGCTTCGTCCTTCTCTCGCGGATTGTAACTTAGACTTCTTGACTGTAAGTATCTGTTTTGAAACAATTCCTTTATATTTGACTTGTATGTGCAATGAACATTCTGACAGCGTGTATATCAACTACTAATTCAGAGATTGGTACGGTAAATATGAGTGCTCATGAAATGGGGTACGACATAAGCACTGGATTTTGGATCTTACATGGCTACTGTTTGGCGCTACTAAATTTAGTGCTTGATAGTTCATCAATATCTGTGCATCTATGCTCTCCTAAAAATGTAAAAAAAAAATTGAAGTGAAAAACACAGCAAGAGTCAGAATTACCGCCATTCACTAGACAACCATTGCATGAGTCCTGCAATTCAGTTTTTCTATTGGGCATAGGAGCAGTATCAATTCAGTAGTAATTTTCTACTAAAATCAGGCTATAGTTTTCTGACTGAAATCAGACTGACTATTAGGACTATTTGTGGTTAAATGGCAATTAAATCAGAGGGTAAAGCATCATGCACATTGTTTTTGTCTTTCTAAGAAACATGTCCTGTTCTTTCAGACCATGGGGAGGACTCATGCAATTTAGTCAACTGAGACTGACTACCTTCAAAGATGTTGATATATTACACTCACGACATTTCGTATTGAAAATTTTCAGTGTTGTCCATTTTCAAATGGCAGAGTTTACTGTCTTCCTGCAAGATGAACTGTTGAATGTGAAAGTATGCTCCATCCTACAAAACGCAGATCTATAATTGCTCATAATCCAGTTCAACAGTATGTACAAGTAGATTGTGTAACAGATGTTGGTGCATTCAACTTCTGTGAATAGTGTATCTAGGATAAAGGTAGCCGTCAAAAATTCTTTGGACTACAGCCTTGGACCTGTTGACAAGTTAAAATAGAGAAAAGGTCGAAATTATGGAGTGACTCAAGGCGGTAAATGTTTCTGAGTCTATTAGCCTGGTAAAAGAAGCACATGAGCTTACCAAAACAAATGATTCCTATTTAGTGGTGTATCTGCGTGTTCGGAAATTAGTGAGTGACAAGCAGTCTAGTAGGGTAAACCGAATAAACCAATTTCAGTTATATTATTCCTTTTTATATATAAATGGAGGCGCCAATGGGAACCTTCTTCATGTCCATTCCTTAGGATCAACAGTGTCGAACAGTGGGGGGGGGGGGGGGGGGGGGGGGGNGGGGGGGGGGGGGGGGGGGGGGGGGGGGGGGGACAACGAGCGACGGTGGCGAGAGAGTGGAGCTGACAGCGAGGAAGCGGCATGGGACCGCAAGCATGCAATAGAGGTCAGGGAAAAAGAAATTGCGAGAGGGAGGAGTTTGTGGATTGGAGAGGATAGGGTTAGGCTGCTCTAGGGATTTTGAGGCCCACTAGACATCCAAAAGGCCAGAGGATAGATGGGGAAAATATAACTACAGATTAGATTGTCTCTGTGGAATGGGCCAAAATACTCCCAGGAATCGGGGATTATATCAACACACAGTTGTTGTTTGGTAAGTGCTCTAGTAACGTCAACGGTAATGGTAATGAAATGCATCGGTATTTTAAGGGTTGGTTCAGTGATTACCTAGATCTTGTTTATTTCTGGATACAGTAACAACAACGGAAAGGAGTGAGAGTGGGTCCATGGCGCGGCATCGGCCGCCGGTCTTTGCTGGCCATTTCTCACCTGACGCCCGCATTGCTAGCAGCTGCAGCTGGCGCTCCTCACCGCTCCCGCGTTGCTCACAGCCGCGGCGACGGCTCCGCACCTGATGCCCATGTCGCTTGTAGCTGTGGTGGCAGCCCTAATCACCCGCAGCCGTGATGGCCACCCTCGTCGCCGAGGTGCTCGCGCTGCCACCCTTCTTGCTTCGCTCTGACATATGCGGGTGGGCACGGCAGCATCGAGATGAAGCAGCCTGAAGGGATGAGAAAACTCGATCCTGTTTGGGAGGAGAGAGAGATATGAGTGGTCCACGGTGGTGTGGGAGGTGGTATCACTGTTCTGAAGACCGGAACCGATCACACTGCAAAGGGATTATATATGGACTGTTCCGGTCAAATATGAAACAATATATATTACACAACCAGAAACCAGATGTTTGCCGAGTGCACTAAGGTTTACCGAGTGGATTTCCTCGAGTACTCGGCAAACTAAACGTTTGTCGAGTGTCACACATACAACGCACGGCGTACAGAAAACACTCGACAAACTCCCACTTTACCGAGTGTCTTAAGCTAAGCTCTCGGCAAACCATCTGTTTACCGAGTGTCAGGTTCCCTGCACTTGGCAAATTTGACGTCTGTTTGCGACCGTTACAGTTTGCTGAGTGTCTGCCGCTGACACTCGGCAAAAATAATATTTGCCGAATGTATTCCGGTAACACTCGGCAAATGTATATTTTGCCGAGTGCTTTTTGTGGATACTTGGCAAAGAATTTGTTTTTTTTCCTCACCTACTCTCCTAACTTTTTTGATGCCCACATACTGTGTATGCTACTCCATGTTAAAATTTGGTACATTTTTCGATCTTTTTGCTATATTTAGTTATTTTATTTTATTTAATAGAATTTTTGGAGATAAATCAAATTTGAACTGCAAGTGATTCGAATAATGCAATAAAATGAATAAAAAATTATATTCATGTTATTGAGTCTAATGTGAGGCCTTATCCGAGAAGTAATAGAAAATTTCGAACATCTTTGTCCACGAAACATGACCATAAACGTGTGACCGAATTGTTTTAAAATTCTGTAAAAAACAAACAAAGTCTGAAAATTGTGAGATTTGTCCAGATCTCATGATATCATATGTGAAACATGTGATAAAAAATTGAGCGTGTTTCGCACAAGTTGTCACGTATGCTGCTTACAAATTGAACATCTCCAAACAAGAATCTTACTATTGAGAAGGATTACTTGAGATTTAAAATCAAAGTGATGGTGGAGTTGAGGTATCACTTCAAAACTTTTTAATAGGAAATAACCAACATAGATTGTTTCATGTGAAATTTTGGTGAATTTTCGGATCCGTTTGATAATTTTAATCAATTTACTATAATTATAGAACTTTAATTGGTATAAATTGATTTTGAGTTACAACTGCATGAAATAATGGTCTAATATTCGTGCAAGCATGGAATATGCATTGTTGAGTGAATTTGACAAGGTATTTTCAAAGCACATTCGAATAAATTTAGTAAAACACGTTATGGAAAAGAATAAAAGAATAAAATAAAAATAAGGTTTGCCGAGTGTCAGCCAGTAGACGCTCGGCAAACACAGTATTTGCCGAGTGCCGTCAGCTAGACACTTGGCAAATCTGGCGGTTTTCCAAAAAAAAAGAATACTCTATGTTTGTCGAGTGCCAGGGCACTCGGCAAACCCGATCTAAGCACTCGGCAAACAAGATGTTTGCCGAGCGCCAGTATCCGGGCCCTCGGCAAAACCGATCTGGCACTCGGCAAACATCTTGTTTGCAGACTCCTAGGATCACGGCACTCGGCAAACCTTTCTAGCACTCGGCAAACAGTACGATAAGAAGACTTGTTCGCCCTTCTCGATTGTCACTCACACACACACCATCGCCC
>BCLF01000001.1:7844783-7857416 GCA_001602275.1 Zoysia japonica | reverse complement strand
GCGCGCTTGACCCCGACCCACCCCGACCGCCGCCGCCGTGCCTCGGCCGCCTCCGGTGAATTTTGTTCCATGTTATGGTTGTTGAACACGTAGTTGGCGCGAGCGAGGTGGTGATAGTCATCATGGCGCGAGCGAGGTGGTGATGGTGATGGTAGTCGGTATGTCGTGAGCGAGGTGGAGGTGGGGGTAGTTGCTATGTCGCGAGCGAGGCGGTGGTGGTGGTGGTGGTCACCATGACGAGCGTGGTGATGGTGGTGGTGGTAGACGCTATGGTCGCTATGGCGCAAGCGAGGTGGCGGTGGTGGTGGAAAAGGAGGAGCAGCTGTGAAAGATAGTGTATTAGATGCTCAACATTGACGCTATTATTTTTCTTTTTCTGCAGGAGAGACTTAATTGCATCGTCCTCGACTTGTCACTTTGAAGGACAGCAAGGTGAGACATAAAAGACCTTTTTTCGTATCATGTTCATAGATCATATAACCTAGTTAGGCGTCTCCCGTTCGAAACAGATACGGTTGGAAATATGCAGATCTTTGCATTTCTATAACCGTATCTGTTTCGAAGTGTCCACGTTTTTTTATAGTTCGAGGATGCATAGATGGGGTTAGTTTCCATGGTCTACTCTTATTCGAGACAGAGTTTCAGCATCACCTCTCTGTTGTGACCGGATACACAATCTCCTTTGCAGGATGTGTATTCTGGTCACAGTTGGGAGGTGCTGCCGAAATTCTGTCTCGAATAGAAGTAGAGCATGTAAACTAACCTCATCTACGCATCCTCGTGTGGGATTAGAGCCTATCTTCACCTATTAGATAGTACAAACATCGTCTAGATGCAATTGATTTTTATATCACTCGCTGATATGTCAGAGGATAGACAACCGTGAGTGGATGTACACGGGCCGCTCAAGTCAGGGTTCGTTGACCGATGAATGGATTGAGAAGACCGATGCTTTCCTAAAACTAGCATTTGCCAAGGTTAAAGGAGCGCCTGCCACTTGGTGTCCTTGCAGCAGATGTGCTAACATGCGTCGACAAACAAAGGTGGTCATGGGTAAACATCTTTGCAAGAATGGATTTACGGTAGATTACACCCGGTGGATCTACCATGGTGAAGCCGATCGTATGAGAGACGAGGTCGTGAGACAACGTGTCGAGGATTATGATACTGATAATTCCTTGTATGAGATCGTACGACCATATTCTTGTCGTTGATAATTCCTGAACACCCGGAGGATGAAATGAGTGTGTTCATGGAGCCTGTGATTGATGATTTACTCCATGCTTGGGAGGAAGGGGTCTGGAGGTATGACCGAGCTACAATGAGGAACATTAAAATGCATGTTTGGTACCACTACTCCCTGCATAACTTCCCGGCGTATGGGATATTCTGCGGTTGGTGTGTTCACGGGAAGTTCCCATGCCCAATATGCAAGGCAGCTCTGCAGTTCATTTGGTTGAGGAAGGGTGGTAAGTATTCTTCGTTTGACAAACATCGACAATTCCTCCCTCTTGACCATCCATTCAGACGAGACATCAAGAACTTTACAAAAAGTGTCGTAGTTACAGAGCCTGCACCGCAGATGATGACAGGCGCCGCAGTTCGTGCTCAAATAGATGCTCTCGAGGTCAATAAACAAGAAGATGGTTTTGTGGGATATGGTGAGCAACATGCCTGGACTCAGAAGTCAGGCTTGTGGAGGCTCCTCTATTTTGAACACCTTCTACTTCCACATAACATTGATGTAATGCACACTGAAAAGAATGTTGTCGAGGCACTTTGGGTAACAATTATGGACATTTCTGATAAGACAAAGGACAACGTTAAGGCTAGAGTGGATCTGGCAATGTTATACGATAGACCAAAGCAAGAAATGGTGCCTCCTAGAGGCAGCAAGTCATGGTGGAAGCCTAAGACCGAATTCGTCTTGAAGAGGCCACAAAGGAGGGAAGTACTAGAATGGTTCCAAACTTTAATGTTCCTTGATAGGTATGCATCGAATATGAGGAGGGGAGTGAACTTATCTACTATGCGAATCAATTGGCTAAAGAGTCATGACTACCGCATATGGCTTGAGCGGCTTCTTTCGGTGATGGTTCGAGGCTATGTCCCTGAGCACGTCTGGCTAGTGCTGGCAGAGTTGAGCAATTTCTTCCGTCAGCTTTGTGCTAAGGAGTTATCTCGGACCGTGATTGCAGACATGGAGAGAATGGCACATGTGTTGCTCTGTAAGTTGGAGAACATCTTTCCACCCGGCTTCTTCAATCCGATGCAGCATTTTATTTTGCACCTCCCATACGAGGCACAAATGGGGGGGCCTGTGCAGGGCCGTTGGTGCTATTCAATTGAGAGATGTCAAAAGGTTCTTCGAACTAAATGTAAAAATAAATGCAAAATTGAAGCTTCCATTGCAGAGGCATACATTCTAGAGGAGGTGTCAAACTTCACAACAAAATACTATGTGAACCTTCCTAGCATGCATAACCCAACCGTTCGTTACAATGCGGGCGAAGACGAATCGAACCTCAGCATTTTTCGAGGGCAACTCGAAAGTGACCCATAACACTTTGAAACATGAAGAGTGGTGCAGTATTATGCTATATGTGTTGACCAACCTTTCCGAAGTGGAGCCGTACATGCAGGAATTTCATCATCAATTCTGGCGTGAATCAAGGGAACCTACCCCGCATGTAGACAGGGTGCGGGAAATGGAATGTCCGATTTCATGTCTTGGTTCTAACATAAGGTACTGTCCAATTTACCTTGTACTTAGTTTGATATTACAAGTTGCTCGTATGTGTAAATAATATAATAAACTATCCTGCTTGATCTTGCAAGGCCAAACCGATGCGTCTATGAGTGCCGAGTTGAGACAGGTCGCCGACGGTTGTGCCTGTAGGGTCAGGTCATTTACCGGTTATGACGTGAATGGATATTGCTTTCACACAACAAAACATGAGCATAGTCGGCCCAATCGAAGAATGACAAATACTGGAGTTTTTACGCAAGGCCTTGATGAGGTAGAGTATTATGAAAGAATTGAAAAAATATATGAACTCACGTTTCATGGTTGCAAACCTCTTAATCCTGTCATATTCAAATGCCATTGGTTTGATCCTAAAGTAGTGAGACGGAACCCTAATCTTGGGCTAGTCGAAATTCGACAGTCATCCGTCTTACCAGGAGACGATGTCTATATTGTGGCTCAACAGGCCACACAAGTTTATTATCTCTCATACCCATGCCAAATCGACGACTGTCTTAAGGGTTGGGATGTTGTGTACAAGGTATCTCCACACGGTAAATTACCGGTCTCAAACAATGAAGATTACAACATAGACCCAAACACATATGACAGAGAGTTCTTTCAAGAAAATGGGCTAGAAAGTACTTTTGAGATAGACCTAACCGAAGCGATCGGAATGGAAGTAGACAATGAAAAGGCTATCGACGAGGACGCTGGAGATGAGGTTCATAATGTGAAGGATTTAGAATCACTTAAGCGATTACATTTAGGCAATGACAGTGATGACACCATTCCTCCTTCGAAGCACGGGCATGATTATATTGACATTGGTGATAGTGATGATGAGACTTATGATCCAGCTAATCCCGATCATGATGATTATTTTTAATATATGTATGATCCGTACTAATAATTAATTTTATTTTTTTTAATATTATTTTATTTTCTAATTTTCTTTTTTCATCTCATTCTAAATACATTTTGTTTATCTGTGCTGATTGGTTTACTCTTTTCAATTGCAGGTGATTGGGCAAAGATGGTGGGCGGTTTCAGGAAGGTAAAATCGCTGTACAAAAGAGGTTCTGATGCAGCTGAGGGGTCCAGCAAGGGTCGAGGAAAGGGTGGAGGCAGAGATCGAGGGAGAGACAAGGCACCTGTAGCTCCACCGTCGCCTGTACCTCCGTCGTCGCTCGAGGAGGAGGAGCAGGAGGAGCAGGATGAGGAGCAGGAGGAGCAAGAGCAGAATGACGAGCAGGAGGAGCAGGAGGAGGCGACAGGGGGTTCAGCTTCCTCTGAAACGTCGGGTGTCTGGTTACGAGGTCCCTCTACCCTCCCGACCCGACCGATACCTCATGAGAGACGCCCGCTGATTCGACCCACTGATGCTAGGTAAGTAACTTAAGAAGTTGTCATTTATTTTCCATTTGATATGTTGAAAATCACAATAGAAACTAATAATTTATCTTAATCACTTGGGCAGAGGTTGGACGCTTGTGGCTGCAGGTGATCATAAACGCCATGTCAATGGCATCCTTGGTCTTTTGTGCAGGCTACACTTTTCGGGTCTGGTTGCATATGGCGGAGGGCATGAGCCGACCTACACATGGAACCACTACGTCGCCTTTCTCGATGTACCAGATCGGGATGGCAGGGTCTTTCGCAACAAGGCGGGGCGGGTGACGGCTGAGCTGTGGGTAAGTCTTCCTCGCACTACATTTAATTTTCATTTGACATTGCTAAATAATGACTGGATACATCGCGTCTATATGCAGGATTTCTTCATATGCCAAGACGGATACGAGGCTAAGGCGGCTACTGTGGCTCACAAGGCATGTGTCAAGCTCGTCAAGGACATGCATTACGAGGCGCGCGTCTAGGCCATTGTAACATACCATGCTACGTACCTTGGCACGAAGATCACCAAAACTCAAGCAAGAACCATGACGATGACCCGGGAAGAATACTTGCACGTAAATATAAAACATTAATACTAGTTTCTTTTGAGATTTAGTATGCTTAATTTTATCTTCTTTTATGTCATATACTTAATGACGTGTAGGTGCCTCCATGGTGGTGTGTCCAGCATCTCTAGTGCCGGGAAGAGATGGTGACCGAGTGGGAGGAGACGCACAACGCTTGTCAGGAGTGTCGTTTGATGATGCCAGGTGCACCACACCATCAAGGCAATTGTAGCCTCGACGATTACGCGGCTAGATGGGTACGCGAATTCCTTTCTTTATTATAACGCTCAATTCTGCATAATTTCTACTCATCTTGCTATTTTTTTGTAGTCCTTGTCACATGGTGGTCAGTCTTGCTCCCAGTTCAAGGCATGGGCTTTGCCCACAAGGGCAAGGCGACATCCGACGTCGACTACAACCCGGAGGACCCGCCCTCGGCGTACAGCAATGCGACCGTCCACAGTCGCCTCAGTGAGTACACTGAGATGGCAAGAGAGGTCTATGGGCAAGAGTACGATCCGAGCACCCAAGACTTTGATGGAGAAGTCGTCATGAGGGTAGGAGGAGGCAAGAAGCACGAGCGGTACTGGATTGGCGACAGCACACTCGACACGGCCACTACTCCCACTCTCTCTCAGATTCGAGCAAGGAGCACGAGTTCAACCCCGGCCATACGCCCACGACCAGCCACTGCACAGTCTCGGATAGAGGCACTCCAGGTTACTTCTGTTTTATTCGTCGTTCTTTGATTTTTACATACATTTGCTTTGCATTGTAACATTGAGGTGAAATATTGTAGGTCGAGCTGGCAGAAGAGAGGAGGCTAAGGGAGGAGGTGGCGGCGAGGATGGAGGTCAATCGGCAGAGGCAAGAGGCCGAGCGGCAGAGGATAGAGCAGATGTTCCACTGGATGCAAAGTCTTAGCGAGAGGATGGTCAACCTCTGCCACCGGAGCTATTTTCTCCTCCACCTCCTCCTGCAACTACTCCTGTGAGTATGAATGTTTTAAGTTGTTTGTTTCTACTTTAAATCTTGTCTAACAGATGCAATCTCTTCTTCTTTGTACAGAATCAATCGGCGGTATCGAATCATGCGGCATCCAATCAATCGCCTCATACGTCACAGTGGCCTCGTAGTTGATCTGTGTGTGAAGCTATTGAACTATGTGTGAAGCTATTGGAATATGATAGATGTTTATTGTGTTTTGTGTGAGACTTGTTTATATAAATTGCCTGTGATGTGATTTATATGTTTGTGGTCTATATAAATTGCCTGCGATGTGATCTATATGTTTGCGGTTTATATAAACTGCCTGTGATGTGATATATGTGTGATTTTAGCTGATTTTAACAATTCTGTGCATTCAAGTAATATATTTTGCCGAGTGCCCCAGATTTTGCCGAGTGTCTAGGTAAAAACACTCGGCAAATATTCAGTGTTTGTCGAGTGTCGTAAGCCTGGCACTCGGTAAAAAATAAGTGTTTGCCGAGTGTCACATGCAGACACTCGGTAAAGTCTTCGTCATTGTTTTCTGCCCGCTCGGTCTACTTTTTTTTTTAGCCGAGGGTCTAAAGGACACTCGGCGAAACTTTTGCCAGTGCCTGACAAAAAATACTCGGCAAACGGCTCTTTACCGTCAAAAGGTAGACCGAGTGGACTATGCCGTGGTTGGCATTCGGCAAACACTTTGCTGAGTGTTTTTGGCCTGGCACTCCGCAAACAGGGGCATTCCGGTTGTGTTAGATCCTGTCAATTGTTTACGTTGCAAAATTGCCTAACCAAACAGCTCCATAGATTGCGTGGTCCACAGGGTTTCACTCGCTACCTTCCTGAAATGAAACCGGCAAGAAAATCATTAGCTGAGACATAAATCAGTTTATACTTTTGATGGACCCGGCCCAAAAGAATCAGTTGTCAGCTACTATAAGCCTGAGGGTTCCCTTGACAGCTCCAATACTTTTCTTGAACCATGTGACAAACTGCAGATACGTATATCTACAATTTTGCACCAGCTCTACATAGCGCACAGTTGCTTCTAACCTCAAAATTCTGCAGGCGGCGCGAGAACGACGGCACTAATTTGACTTCGGGATTGGTGTGATGTTGCGGGTGAGCTGCACCACACAGATGACCTGCACGCCGGTGTCCGCCGCAAAATTAAGAGCTTTTCGATATCGTCATACTTTGCCATTGGCACGCCGCAATAACTATGGTAATTATTTGTTTTGCTATCAACTAATGGCATGCCACATTTGTTTAATAGGATTCTAGTTCATTTCTTTTACCAAAACTTCTCAAACTTACGGCGCCACAAAACTTTCGGTGCGCCATACCTACGGCGTGGCAAAAATTGGCAGTCATCCAAATAGATCTAAGTCAAAGACGATAATTTCACCTCATAACAGGCTTGCTAATTTTTACTTCCTCCGTTCTATAAAAACATCATGCTTGGATTCTATTCCATCTAACTTTTACTACTCCCTCCATCCCCAATTACTTTTCACGCTAAAGTTCACAAATTTTTCCCTTTACTTGTCGTTCTCGCTTCCCAGTACACCTTTCTCTATTCTTAATACATCCCTATCTTTATCACTCTCCTCCTCATTTTCAGCGCATCCCACCTTTTCTACCATCCTTAATACACGTGGCCACATATAAAACGACAACTAAATAGAGACGGAGGGAGTAATATCTTTTATATAAATTTAATAAATTATATATATTTATATATCTGTGTTTGTGTATTAAAATTTTAAGACATATTTAAAGGTACAAGTCTCATTTGTTAAAGTTAATGAAATATATAAATTTCTGATCAAAATTAGATGGCACAAAACTCAAATGTAAAATTTTGTAGGTTTAAACTATTTTTAAAAAAGCTGGATGAATGATTAAAGAAGACTTTAAGAGTTAATAGCAACAACAATTTATGAACTGCGTAAATACTCCCTTCAAATTTAAAATATATATTTTTATATTAAAAAGATTAGGAGCAATTGCAAAAGAAGTCCTGTTTTGAAGTTTAATTTTGAAATTGGTTCACTTTTCTGAAGTTTGCAAAATCGGTCCACTTTTTTTTTAAATGATGCTATCAAAATTTTCTCAAAATTTTATCAAATTTTCATATTTTTTTTCAGAAAATTGTCAAAATTTAATTTATTGTAACATAATAAAAATAATTCAATTTGAAATCATATAAACATGACTGATTTTGCCATATTTCATATATAAAAAAGTGACTGATTTTGCAAAGGGCAAATTGATCTTTTTATATGTTATTTAACACCGTTAAGACACCCTAACAGAATAGGACCCGCTTCTTCACTCGTTTTCAAAAAAGTGAACGATTTTGCAAAGAAAAGTGAATCGATTTCAGAATTAAGCTTCGAAATAAGATCTCTTTTGCAATTGCCTCAAAAGATAATATATTTTATTATTATTTACTTCATCATTAGTGGAATTGAAATATATTTTATGTTTGAACAAAATTTTAAAATAAAGTGAATAGTCAAAGTGAATACTAGTATTAGTTAACAGTATCCGTATTTGCCTACGCTCATTCCCCTACGGCCCTACGACGCCGTTGATAGGCTCCCCTCGACGCGCGCGCAAGATCAGTTTGGTGGCAATCGAAAGAGAACCCAGCAGATCTCCGCTGCAATGGCCAACTGCTCCTTCGATGCCTTGAACGGACTCTGTTTCTTTCGTGGTTCCTAAGATTAACTTTTTTTTTTAAATTAAGCTAACAACGGACTCTGCTTCTTTCGTGCATTTGCTTTTACGAGGCGGTCGCAGCGGCGGGTCAAAGGCAGGCCGGTTGGAAGAGTTTGAAAGCAGGACGCCAGACGCCGTTCATGGGCGACTGCTTTTGCTTCTCCAAACAGGCACGGGGTCGGTGGCGCACGCGAAACGCAATTCGGCGCCGACTGAACGTGACAATCTTTTACTATCTAAAGCAGCAAGGATTTCTCAAGCTCTAATTGGCTGGCTTCATCTGTCCGTTTATTCTGCGATCAACGCCCCAGATGCAGTTTGGATACGAGTTTCTGGTCTCTTCTTTGGTGCATCGTTGGCCTGCCCTGGCCTCGCCGCCTCAGGCCTGCTAGCCCACGCCGATGCCGACGCCGCTGCCCTCGCCCCCGCCCCCGCCTTGGATCGGCCACGCCGCTTCCGGCCCACCCTGACGCCGCGTCTGCACCCGCCCTAGATCGGCCGTGTCCACGTGCCCGCACACCGCTTTTGCCGCGGCTGCCCCCACGTGAACCGGCCGCCTCTGCTCGCCCTCCCCGAGCCTCGAACGCCCCTGCCCTGCTCGTCGGCCCCCACGTTGAGCAGCCGCCGTCCCGAATGCCTCAAGCAGAGACGTCCTCATTGTAGCCTGGCCAACCCTCACCTCGCATGCTTGCAGCGCAAGTCCCGTCGTAACCCCTGCCCCTGCCTAAGCCGGCCCTAGGTAGGAGCAGTAAAATCCGAAGAGCGCTTGGGTGGAGCATGGATCCCCTTCTCCTCTAATTCCTCTTCAACACCCTTTTCCTATTTAATTTTCTCATGCTTTTACTACTGAAATGCGTATACATTTTGGATAATTTTCTGCTTGCAGCGTACATCATACCATTTCAATACATTTATATTTGTAAGTAGCACAAATCACTTTTGTTATTTTACTTGGTTTGTAATTGAATAATATTGTTTCTTAATGCTGAAAAAGCTAAAAATTGACAAATGAAGTATCTACTCTGTTCAATTTTCATGCACTGAAGGACACATAGTCGATTTCATGGTTCCAGCTAGCAAATCCCATGCCGCTTGCCTCTCTCCGCCTTGGCCTTCCATGGGATGGAATATGAACTCGAGAGTGCATGAGTTCTGATCTTTCAATGACTTGCAACCATTTTACAGATGATGTCCGTAATAACTTGACCAGGAAATCAATACCTGGATGGGTTAATCGACTAGCAAGTAGCAAGAGTGGGTAATTATCATCAATTTAATCTCTTCATTTAATTTTGCCTATATTTTAGTTAACTGATTGTATTTGTTATGATCATAGGTTTCCCTTTCAATTTTCTCCTACCAGTAAGCATCCAAGTTTCTACTGTCAGAAAATGTCCCAATCATCCTTCCTTGGGATGATTTTATTATCAATCTGATTTTTCTAAAGAAACCCATACAATTGTTAGACCTTGTTATTATGTTTCTCATTTTAGCTGTCTTGTAATGCATCAACATAGTAAAGTACCATTTGATTTGAATTATTTGTTTATCTTTGAGCCTCGAGCATCCCAAATATTTTACACTTAAGTAGCTAATAACCTTTTTGACGGGCAGATGTGCTATTATGCAAGAAAATTCAGATATGTATTTAGTTTGTTATACACTAGATCTCTTAATTGTTGCTGGATAAGAAGACTAGAGATCGCAATGTCTTCGCTGGCTTCATGTATTGGCACAAATTTTTTTGTAATGTATTTACACACATGTTATGTACTACATTATACATGCATGTTTTTAGTTTGGATTCAATTAAATGTTAGAGTATGAGCATGCTACAAATTCAATAAATTTATGTGGCCCTGTTTGGTCACATTTTGTTTTCTATTCAATGATATGGTGTCATCGTCCGCTCTGCATGTCACGCACCATTACGGGCAGCCACCAAGCATAATAAAAAATGTGGCTTATTTATACTTTGAAGCACTTGATCAAATTACTATGGTTTGGCCTAATATAAATTGAGACACATCTTCATTCATATTTGCAACGTATCATTAAAGTAAAAGAAATGTAAGCGCAGCAACGATTTTCTAGTTTAATTATTACTAGAGATGGTGACTGTTCTTGCCACAAAATTGTAAACTATACCAGACGTCATGAGTTTGCAAAAAATTCATTTTCAAGATGCGTGACACAGTTGTGCCTTAAAACAATTGAAGAAGCAAACCCGTAATAATACTCGATCTAAACAATCAAACTGTAGGCAGGATGTACTGATTGGTTATTCATATCAAAAGCTTTATGTCATCATCGAGATCCCGCAAGGCCAATTCACAGCCAAGCTACACACACAATACCATCATGTTTAATCAGATACAAATAATTGTACCGAATCATGGTACGAACAGAGAATTAAAATTTCACGGGCAGTATGATGAATGTCTTGAAAACAAAATCGTACAGGAGGAGCAGGCCAGCTCCTCCCCTCTTCCTCGTCGTCACGACTTGCGTCCTCTATTGCTTGGGATCAGCCATGAAGGAGTTGAGGCCGGGCATGATCTCGGGGCGCTTGCCGTCGATGAACTGCCTGAAGCCGTGGCGCGAGTACCTCCTCCCCTCGTCGAAGTTCTCCAGTACGCCGGCCGCCCGGTTCTCCTTGGTCACCCTGATGGAAAGTTTCCATGGCGTGTCGTCAGAACGTGTTTCCATATAATTACGGGCATGCGCAGAAGCAAAATAATCGCGCTACATCAGATCTGATCTGGTAAAGGAAACGAGGATTATCTCAAAGCGACAATCTGATGCATGTATTCCATGTTTCCAACTCTAGTGCCCTGATCGAAGCAGATTATCGAGAGGATCATCTCGTGTCGATCTTAGTAAACACTTTCGGAGCTAACTGACCCCGTAAGAACGGCCACAGACGACACGAACAACATCTGGACTGTGGACGCATGGAAAGGGAAAAGCGAAAAAAGAAGAAGAGAGAGATGACGGAATCGATCCAGATCCGTAATAAGCGCAGCGACGACGTACCTGACTTCAGGGTTGGTGGTGATGTTGCGGATGAGCTGCATGGCGCAGATGCCGACGGCCACGCCCGTCGCCGCGAACAAAGGGTACACCTGCCACGAACCAACCGTCCGTTTCGTCCCGAGGATGAGCAAGATCCATCCAGAAAAAAAAAACAAATCTAGAGGAGGGAAGAAAAGTGGAAACAGAGGAAGGGCGAAATCGAGATCCGTTACTGACCTCGGGGCGGATCCACCGCTTGGACCAGGCGCCGGCGGAAGCCATGGATCCGATCTCGTTCCCCTTTCCTTCCTCACACACGCAGCGAGACGAGACGACGAAGACGCGAGATTTCCCGGTGGGCTTTTGCAGGACCGCGGCCTCGGCGGCTTGCCTGGTCTTTTATAGGCGGCCGCGGCGCCGGTGCGTGTTGACGGGAGTGGGGTTGCGATTGCCGATTGGTAGGAGTAGGTAGGTGGGCCCGAAAGGCCCTTGTAAACGCGAGGCTCTTTGAGGCTTGGAATCTGCGCGGAAGCGTACGTCGGGCACGGAGCGACCAACAAACAGCCTGGACTGCTGGATGCGCATGTGGACCCGGGGGTGTGCGCCGACCTGGCGCGGGTCGCTTTCCCACATGCCGGGAACGGCGCACGCCAACTGGACCCAGCGGTCGGTGGCAGACTGGCGGTGGCCAAGTGCGAATTTGCCTGCCTGGCGCGGACTTGCTTCCCTCGCGCGCTCCCTCTCCGGAAAGGTCGGCGCCGGTTTGCTCGTTTGGAAAGGCGGCGTCGTTCGTACGTTGGGCGTTCTCCTTACGCACCGTCCGTTTGGAATAAAATATCTAATTTTATACAATAAAAGTGGGATTAAAAACGTGAGTACGTCCCGGTACGCGCAGCCAACCGTCACAAATTTGACCGCGTGACGGTTGCTTTTTGGCGCGGATAGTATATGCCAGATTCTAATATTGTGCTCCCTATGAGATTTGGTGACATCAATTGTCAAGCTATGCTTTGACAGGACACCATGTTGTGTGATTTGGTGAATAGATATAGAATAGCTTATTTTACACCGGGGTCGTTCTAGCGCGTCTCGATTGAGGCAGGCGAGCCCTCCAATAGCGCCTGACCCCGCGCTTCTTCGCCGCCGCTGCTCGTCGGCGTTACGCCCCGCCGCCTTCTCTCGCCCCAGCTGCGGCGG
>BCLF01000001.1:7792977-7837839 GCA_001602275.1 Zoysia japonica | reverse complement strand
GAGCCGAGCCTCGGCCGTCCGATTTAAATCGGACGGTTCACGCCAACCCCACCCCTCGTTTTAAATCACAGCCGCCCGATCAAAATCCAACCGCCCATAGTGAGCCACGTCGCCACCACGATCTCACCCATCAGATCCAGATCCGACACTCCACGTTGAGCCACGTCACCCGAATAATCAGAACCGTTCATTTTGAAATTAACGGTCTAGATTAATTCCCGAATTATAATTAAAAATAAATTAGACTTCTTATTGCGTCAGCACGACCTCAGCATGACGTCAGCATACGGATTTAATTAAAATTAATTAGATATTAGATTAATTAATTTCGGATTTTCAAATAATAATATAATCAATAATCTAGAAAATAATTAAAATAATTATTTAATAGTTATTTAATAATTAATTATATTAATTAATTAATAATTAATTATGGCACTTTTACAGAAAACCCCTACACTTAATTTTAATTACAAATTAGACCCTGCCAAAATGACAACTTTACATTTTAGCCCCTGAACTTTTTGGTAATTATAATTTAGTCCTCCAATAATTTTGTAAATTACAGATTAGCCCCTGAACCTTATAAATGCCATAACTTTTGATCCGTAACTCCGATTTAAGCAAATAATATATCAAAACGATCGTAACAAAATAATCTATGCATTCATGACATCATCATACTGATTTTGTTCTGTTTTGTTGCATTTGTTTGACTGTTTGTGCTCGTGCGTTAGGCGACTTCGTCCCGGAGCTGCAGTTCGTCGAAGACTTCTAGCAACAAGAGTTCGAGACCGTCGACTTCTACTCCCAAAAGCAGCAAGGCAAGTGTCCTTGACCATCTTGTGCCTAATTTTTAAAATATCTATCTTGTAGATTGCATGCTTGTGTCAAATTGACTGCGTACCTATTAGTAGAAATTCCTAGTCTTCCATATTATGCCTTGTCGCCTTAGTTTACTTTACTGTTGGGGAGATCACGTGCTTAGATTGCTACTGTCGGGTTGGGTGTATTTAAATGGATCATTATATATGCTTCACGAGGATTAATGGGTGATTAATAGCAACTTGAATAGCGATGATTTGGGAGATATGGTTGGTGTAGGACTGGGTGCAGGGTTAATGGCACTGTTCCTTGGTAAGTTATTTTCCCAAATCTAAGGACCGGTTCGTGGAGCGACCACCCATGTGTTCCGTACAGCCACGATGCCAAGAATGGGCGCGGCCTAGCGTAGTAAGTGATGAAAACCAGTTCTGTGCGTGCCAGCTGGTGGAGCGGGGAAAGCGGGTTACGCCTGGATCCGCCTGGAGAGAGATGTGTGGGAAAGGGAGGGTTACTCCCGAGAACTATTCGGCACAAGAGGGGGCCTCTCGGGTTCCGGTTAGTGCCCGACGGGTGAAACCTTAGTGGGCACGTACAAGCTGGCGGAAGTCATAGAAAAGCCTTGCAGTGATCTCTTGACCCTCACAGCAAAGGAAGTGTGCGAGTGCGACGGCACAGACATAATGGAGATTCTTTTAATCACCTGACAACAGGGGATGAAATCACTACTCGTGGGGAAATTTGTACAACCTCTGCAGAGTGTAAAACTGTCTTGACAGCCGTGCTCACGGTCATGAGCATTGTATGGACCCTCACATGATTAGCGGGAATTAGTAATGGTATTGGTATTGGTTTGGATTGGTAAATCACAGTGGGAGACTGTGATCTAATTCTGTTACTCATTTTACTGTTCATAGGTACGGAATCTTTCACTTAGTAATTAGGTGCTTAATAGGAATTGTGTGTCTCTAATGTGTGCTTTTATGCAATTAAAACCTATATTGCCTGATCTTTGATAATTGTCACATGTCATATGCTTCCCACACTTGCTGAGTACACCCGTACTCAACCTTACCTTTATAATTGCTGCTCAGTAGAGGGAGAACCCTGGGAGAACTTTGAAGACCCTGGAGCCGACGTCTAGGCGAGCTATTCGGTCAACTGCCTGTGGAGCCCAGAAGCTTTCGTTTCGTTTTCGCTGTTTGGTTTGTAATTTGATAAGACTCTTAGTCTATTTTTGTAATAGTTAGTTATTCGAGACATCGTTCTGCTTTACCATTTATAAGGTCAGTTTATGTATGAAACTTATTCCTGGGCATACATAAAGGGTCATTCGGTTTTAATCATAAAACCGGGTGTGACAGAGATATCACAACTATATCATATGCTACCTCTGTCCTTAAATATATGTAAGCATTTCTGAGTTCTGTCAAAGTCAAACTTCTCTAACTTTGACCATTAATAATAAAAAAATGAAGGATGTTATTAGTCAAAGTTAATAGAATTTGACTTTGATCAAACCCTGAAATGCTTATATTTGGAGACGGAGGGAGTAGGAGAATACTAGTACTACAAAATACTAAACTAGCAGACTCAGCGACAGTAGGGAGGGAACGTCTGTCTACATTACGTCTGATTTGTTACTTGATTCTATTCAGCTTGGCTCGTATAACTAAGCCTGGCTCAAGCAGCATCATGTGTAGACATGTGAAAAAAAAGAAGAAAACAACAGGTTTTAGGACTAACCACTTTACTTACTGCTAGCCCAAAACTACTGCAATTTGTTTAATATGATTTTTGGTACAATCCTCGGCATTCATTGATGTCCATTCTTCACTTATTTCAGATTATTTCATAACAGCCATCTAACATTGATTCAGACATCACTTTGCTATGCTGTAACTTGGAGAATCGAAACCTGATGTTGAGGTTCAGATATGCGGGGTTGGAATGAAGCTGGAGTCTTTTTTTGTACTTACTGAATCATTATGGCAACCAAGGGAGGTGACACAGGCCATGGCAGAACGCGAGCACAAATACTAGGTCTGAATTACTGTAGTTTGTCTAACACACACCAGAGATCTTTTTATGTAGTCTGAGAAAAAGGAGATTCTTCTTTTCCACCAATGAAATCCAACTGATTTCCGATATTTTACTTAAGTTATATGGGATACTAATCTCAGAGTCTGTTACATAAAATGGATGGATGTGGTTTGAAACCTAATCGTGTCATCTATACAAAATCATTGATGCCTGCTTTAGAGCTGAAATAGTTTTAATTAAAGGCCAATGCTCTCCTATATAGGACGCTAGATTCTAGAATTCATCTTAACGCTATGACTTATTTTTTATTAATTGATGGGTTGTGCAAAGCCGGATCAATTGATGAGTCGACAGTCTCCAATTTCAATGAAATGAGGGACTTAGGTCGACATCCAAATTTACATGTTTAGGCCGCTTTAATTGATGGGGTCTGCAAGAATAGTTTCTTGAATAAGGCTGTGCAATTATTGAATGAAATGGCTGATAGGAGTATGCCTCTGACAAAGTTGTGTACGCCTCTTATCGATGGCTACCTGAAGCAAGGAAATTTCCAGGATATCATTGCAGTTAAGGCCAAGATGATTGATGGTGGTTTGCCCCTTGAGATTCTGTAATACAAATATGATGCAAGAAGCTAGAGAAGCTCCTTCAGAAATGGTATTACTCCAGATAAGACAGTTTACAATTGTATGATAAGCAAATACTGAAAACTGGGGAATATGGAGGAAGCGAAAAGTGTTTGGAAGGAAATGGAAAGTATTTGTTCAAAAGATGATGCTGGTGGTACGTATGAAGAGTTTTTTTTTCTCTTTTGATAGTGTCAACATCTCTGCATTTGAACTATATAATCATCACTAAGCCGGGGTCTCATGCCATTGGGCAACACATGATACAGGTTCCGTACGAGAAGTGTAAACAAAATTTTACAGTAACTTTAGTACATAGCCAGAAACGCATGAAAGGACTTGGACGGAGCGGCTCAAGTTCTTCCAGAAAGCAACAAAGCCGCAAGAAAAACTTACGATTTACATTTGATACAGATCAATATATTTGTCATACTTATACTAATGCTGATGTCATTTCTGAGTGTTCGAAGAATGTAAGCCTGCACATGATTTTATAAGAGGTTGCTGATCGCGGATTAATGCGCTTTCATCATGCATTATGAAACGAGGGCAATGAGACGCGGCTAATGCCGCGTCATCTTTCTAGTGTTTTTGATAACTTAAATTAATTTTAATAATATAAATAATTTATATATATTATGAAAGTATTTGTTTTGATGAATTTAAAAGTACAAATACTGGGTTTTAAAATTAATCAAAACTATAAAAAGCATTGGTCAAAGCATCAGTTAACAAAAGGTAAAAATAAACTTTAATTAGGACGGAGGTAGTAGTTTTAAAAAGTGAAAACATAAAAAATATATTAGCGACAGTTTAATCCTATCAGTTCAATTTTTTAGATGAAAGAAGAATTATATTACCCTAGTATATTCTTAAATTACAATCACTTACGACTGTAAAGAAAATAAATCTTAGTGCATCTAGAAACTGCTCCTCATCTTCATAGTACTTATGCATCGATGCAGTAGTATGTCCTGAAACTTAATTCTCCGTGTCGTCATACCGAGAGTTGTTGACGTCATCATAGCGGACGCCATCGGACACCATAGAGACAACAAATCCACCCTACCCTCTCGCCGTAGTCGGAAAGGAAAATGAGAAACGAAATCGATCCCCACTACATAGAAAAGTTGGCATGGATACAGGGGCGACGAGGCGGTTGGCGATGCAGGCGAAGAATTGTGTATCATAACGGTTAAATTCATGAGCCCACTCTACGCGGCATTTCCTCTTAATTTAGCACTGTTCGTTTCGCGAGAGGACGCTCCAATGAACGGCTCCTTCCCGTATACCCCATGATGCCGCGAGCCACGTCCACGACCAGTCTGGCTGTTGCCCTTGTTCAGCATACATCATATACTCGTTTTCGTGCCGCACTTCAGTAATCGACTGTAAATAACAAGGTTCACTTCCCGGTCTCGGCAAAACACCAGGCCTGTAATGGCTCACTAGTACTGCCATCCGAAATCACTCAAATTCTGTTATGTATCTTTGTTATTTAGATTTCCGTATAGCAATATTTGATGAACATTAAAAACATATAAAGAGGGTTGTTGAACGAAATGTTCAATATACAATTATAGCATACAAATGAATCACCAGATACAATCTTGCAAAGATTTATTTCTTCAAAAGGAAAATTAATTTGTTACCAGTATCATCTTACAACAAATAGATCTGGTTGTGGATGCACGAATTCATGGAAAATAGCAGCTATAATTTCATACATTTTCTCCTTTCTTCATTTATCTGTGGTTTTCCATTGGCTCTGAATTTCGAAAACATTTGAACGTGCCAACGCTAGATAACGGAGGAGCCCTTCATCGGATCCAAATTTTTGTGAGGTGGTGAGTGCAAAATTTGTATGTCTTTTTTTCGTAGGCGTACTCCAAATGTGACGTATAAACTATTAATGAGTACAGCTTGTGCTTGATTTGTTTGCTTATTTGTCACCTCTGCCTAGCCTCTGGATACACTGCGGACAGTAATTAATTGCAGTGTGAGCATGGAAACATTATACATGTGAGCTCCCATATGCCTTTCCCAACATAAGAATTTCCCAGATCCCATTTTCTCATCCCCCGTGCATCCTTAGCCTCGAAATTTGCGACTCCTCCTTGCTAGTTTTCTCCCCAGCATCCTCCATGGCGCCGCCTGGTGCGCTGAATCCTACTAGTTCCTTCTACATGACTCTGCGCCACCTGCTCTCCCGTTTAGTGTTCACTCTTCAGATCGACTCGGCCCTCTCCATGGAGATCCTTGCTTTTTGGTTGTGGATCGAAGGAAATGGTCATGCTGATTTCGTTGCACGCATAAGCTATTTCAGTAACGAACAACTCCTGGAAATTGCTTCTGCTGGAACAAGATTCATTGATGCCTTATTTCGTAGAGCTACTGATTTCTCCAGTGGTAGATCTACACAAGGAAGCTATTTTCAGAAGAAAGCTATTTCAGGTATTGTTTTCTACCTTAACAACGTCTGTTACAAAGTGTTCGAAGATCTCCAAGAAGCAGCAGCGATGGATAACATCTATTCTAGTAGTCATGGTCACCGCGAAAACAGAAGGGATAATCAAGTTCCCATGAGCACGGTAAGAGAAATTAATCTCAGATATATGAATTTGCGTCAACAGTTTTGCTAATTTCGTAATTGTTATTGTAGAAGGATCTTTTATCCATGATCAAGGCTCACTATATTAGTCAGAACGGTGAAGCAGGCACAAGTTCTACGGGTATGGTGTCTTCAACAAATCGCATCCTCCAAGATGTGAATTACCCTACTGACGAGCACCAACCAGCATACCGCTTGGCAACTCTTATGGATACCCTGAACATAAGGGACAGACCCGATCATGCCGTAAGAAGATCTCTGTCCCAAAATCTTGATCCATTACTAATGGACTCAGGCCCTGCTTGTTTATAATATACGAATTATATAATCGAGGATAGAGTGTATCCATGATTCTGTCCGAATGTCCGATGTCTGATTCTCATCTAAGCTGATTACCCTGGATAGCGTTTGGGTGGGGTTTTTAGTTTCCTTTTTTCACCCATAAGCCGTTATAAGCGTTCCCAAACAGGGCCTATGTCGTTGTTAGTTTTTATTTATGTGTCAATTCACGCTTTTCAATTTTTGTAGTTCAAAACTGTGAAACGACTTACAAGAGAATAGAATTCTCATAGAAATAAGCAAGGCGTTTGGGTGAGATCAGTGGCAGACCCAACGCTAGGGAAACATAGGCCATTGCCTGAGTCTTGGGCTCCGGCCTGGGTCCGCCCTAAGTGAGATTCTTTGTTATTTTGACCGGTAGGCCAGTTATAGCTGAAACAAACAGGATCTACAATGTTGCATTATAACCTGGGTATATTTGTTTGGCAGTCTATATTATTGGAAGCACGGGTAGTGGGTCTTTTAGTAGCAAATAATCTGAAATAAACTCCTTTGAGATGTATTAATGAATTAACATAATCTAAGGTCCCAGATTATATACTTCAGGTGAATAATATGGTTGTTCGTTTTCAGTCACATTATTTAATCTAGATTATATAATCAAAGCAGTTTATAATTTGAAACAAATAGACCCTTACACTTTTGAAGCACTTCGTAACTTCCGACGCCTAAGACTTTAATTACATTTGGATATTTTATGATAATGCCACAGGTCCAGATGCAACAACGTTCCAATGTTCCAACTGATGAGAGAACCCTCTTCGTAACTTTCTCCAATGGCTATCCATTTACTAAAGAAGAGCTATATGAGTTCTTTATGCAGTAAGATCCTTCCTTGATAGTTTATCAATGTAGTAATAGTTATGATTGAGAGTTCTGATGTTGATGACTTGAGGAAGTTAATAATAATGAAACAGTTGCAGAGATGCCAATCATGACAGGATTGGTTAATCAGCTTTCTAGCATAAAATGAATCTAGGCAAACAGATGTATTTCTCCTTTCTTGTAAAACAAAGAAAAACACAAATTGTCAATTGTATACAAGCTTCTCGAATAGATGATTCTTGCATAGCAAATGAATTTTGTCAAGAGCAAGCTAAGGTGTATGAGTGTCCATGGTTGAGTGTATAGGTGCTAAAACGAAACTATTTAATGATGACTATTTGCCAGACAATAGTGTCGTGAAACTGATTCTTACATTTCTATGCAACATCAGTCATAACTCTTTTTTACAATATAAAAAAAACTCGACCACTGGGGCTTGTACGCGCCCCACAGATTTCTTTAGTAGAGAATGTCAACCATCTCCGGTCGAGAAACCCCACAAATCCTGAGCCGCCCCTCTAGGTTCGGGCCTTAACAGTTGGCCCCCAAGATCAACTAACTCATAGAGGCCTGTTCTCTTTTTAACAGTAAACAATAACAGAGTTTTTTTGTTGTATGTTAAGTATATCTCTATTATATACTATGTATATTTCCACTTGTATCATTTAAGCTAGCTTAGAGATCTTTTCTGCAATTATTCATGGTGCATGCATATCAAAGAGAACAATTTTTTTTTGCTGTTATTAACCTCATTTATATTTGTATTCATTTTTTGTTGAATCATTTTATTCATGATTTTTTTAACATCACAGGCACTATGGAGATGTTGAAGAAATAACTGTAGAGGAGCCAATTGAATCCAGGCCACCACTTTATGCACATGTCATATTTTTCTCACAAATGACCCTCTTCAATGTCCTTGCTGGTAACAAGAGAGTTAAGTTTATGACTAGAGGAAAACATCTATGGGCTCGACAGTTTATCCCAAAGAAGAAAAAAGCTGAAGAATAAGCCTGGCTCAGTCATCTTGACATCAGGAGCCTTACATTGCATGATGACGAAAGCATTGCAAAATACGCCTGTCGTGTGCCCCCTCCTTATGAACCATCTCGGTCCTTAATAGCTAATAAACAGGCCTCCTTTTCATGTATTTTGTGGGGCGACCTGGATCTGTGCATTGTGGGTGTTAAAGAGTTATGACTTTTCTGTCTTTGTCATGAACCTTTATATTTATTTCGTATTGGCGTATGGATGCAGTTGTGTTATGAAAGAACATGCTGTTGAGCTGTCTGATTTTCTGCAAGAATTTTGAGAACGTGTCTAATTTGGAGTATGCTCACTCGTCTTTTGTACTGTTTGGATATACTCTTTACCATATACTCCCTCGGTTCTTTAATTGATGTCGTTGTTGACTTTTAATTTCAACTTTGACCATTCGTCTTAGTAAAAAAATTAGTTTAAATATGTAAAATTTTAAGTTGTGATTCAAATAATTCTAATGATTAATCAAATTATAACAAAATATATCATTTTTATCAAATTTTTTTGAATAAGACGAATGATCAAAGTTGATATTAAAAGTCAACGGCGACATCAATTTAAGAACGGAGAGAGTATGTGTTTTTGTTTGCGTTATCTTCTACATCTGTTGTTGGTCTTTTATTTATGAGTTTGTGGTTTATCGTTGCTATCATTAGTGAATCAGTAATAAAACTGCCTGGATTACTGAAGGGCATGCCTAGAGTATTTACGCAAAGAGTAAATTGTTTGTGAAGGTTCTACATGACAATGGAGTGTGCATATACTGGACTGCCATTTCTAGAGATATTGGAATTGATCTGCCCAGCAGCAGTTTTGAGCCTATTGACCTTTCACGAAGTAGTTGCCAAAAGCATATAAAATTAGGAAAACGAAGCATTCGCAAGTCCATTGAGCTCCAATCGTACAATCGATCAATGAAACAGGGAAGACCTAGAGGGGATTCCGACGTGGAAATGGGATATGAAGCTGTCAAGAACGAAGAAACTAAATCCAGCAGCTGAGGACAGCATATAAGAATTGTAGGAGACAAAATGAGCAGAATTGTTTTCATCCTGTAGATTTGTATAGTGTGTATATGTGCAGCAGGCTGAAGCCATTAAAATGTTGTAATATCTTAGTTTTTCAACTCATTACTACTATTTTTTAAAGATAATAGGCAGTTTAAGAGATAAACTACTATTCTTCTAAAAAAAGGATAAACTAATCTGATGAAAAACCATTATATTTTAAATGCTGTACTAACTCGACATGTACTTAAGCTACCACAAGTTTTTTTATAAATAAAAGAACATAACGTGGCCCTTTATGGTAACGACTGACATGCCACAAGTCACAACTGCAGATGTTCGATTCTAGGATTTTTGCCATTTTTGGCCTTGCTGCTGTCTTCTAGCACGACAGCAGATTGAAATGGATACCATTTTAAATACTAATGAAACAAATAGAATTTTAAATAGCATAGCTCTCCAGTAGATTCAGACCATGACAGCACGATTTATGTCAACACCCTAGAGGATTTAAAGAGTATATTACTGCAGTCCGTGTCTTTGTTTATACTAGTCCAATACCTCTGCTAACGCTACGGTCTATGAAAAAATATTAACTTAAAAAATAATATATTAATATTAAAATTTGAAGTTTCTCATTTTTCACCATTAATATATATTAATATTAACCAAAAATGAATTTGTTTTGTTTTCCAACGACGTTCTTTGGAGCTCATATATTTGTTCTGGGTAGTTATATGTTGTTAAATTTGTGAGGAGTGTCTCTGAGAGCTTTCATCCGTCAGATTTGTAAAAAGGGCAGCTCTGGGTGAATTTTTTCATGTACGCAGTCTAACCATCTCTGTTTGTTTGTTTTGCCAAGTGTACATAGACAAGAAAAGCTGTGTTTTTTAAAGAGTAGAGATTATATCCCATTGCAATGTAATAATTAGTAGCAAAAAGATAGTATGGAGTTATCTGGAGAAATACGATAAATAAGAGGCATTTGCAACAAACTACTAGCTTTGGTTTCCTAAGTCTGATATTATTAGGCTGAGAATTTTAGTTCATTTCTGGCTAAGAAAATTGTCTTGACATCGTCACATGATAGAGACTTTATCACTAGAGGAATTATACATCAATTGAAATTCCATGCCTACATAGAAAAAATGTTTGGTAAACAATCCATCCACTGACATGCATCAAACAAACATTGATATACTAATAAATTAGTATGCAGATTATACCAAAGGGGTTAACTTGCCGTATAGTGCATCTCGACTAGCCTTTGAGTGGCCTGCCTCCTCGATGTCGAGATCAACAAGGAAAAAATAGTCGATCAATCATGAAAAGCCATCCAACAATTCATGTAGGTGCTGGCTACATCCTTGCAAGAATTGTCCATAGTAGTTCCACGCAATCAATAGATCAATTCGATAATTAGAATCATCTAAACAAAATCAATCTTTTTGCGAGAAAATTTAGAAGGACTCACCAATTGATAGAGCAAAGGTGCTGATAACGTGTTAAGAATAGTTTTCACTATGGATCCGCCAAGAAAGAGAAGTGAGGAGATGATTGAAGAATCGTTCCCTTTCTCAATATCCCAAAGAGACATGAACAAATATATGGATGGAACTTCTGGCCTCTTTCTTCTTCTCATCCTAGCATACAAATGACCTCTCTATATAGGAGACTACAAGTAACTCATGACCTTTGGTATGGTGACTTTTGGTATGCGCCCACTAGTATTTAGATCCCACTAGGGGAGTCTTAACATTTGGAACACGCTTATTTTTCTAGTACCTGAAATTGGAAGGGTCCAGTGTCATCATCGGTTACCAAAATAGTTTCATTCCAGATTCTTGTGCCAAGTACCTATATATAGCAAGAAAAAAATCATCAAAATATTTTTGAGTAACTATTTTGAGCGTAAAACTAAAAGGAGATTTTGTGCAAGAAAGATCACAGGAAGTATTTGTAGAAATGATTGAACCATCAATCTGATCAAATGCTAAAAGAGTGGAAATGCTAAATCCAGGAACTGTATGACAACAAAACTTTCTCTGACTTCCATCCTTGAGCATATTTGGAGGGAGCCAGGAGTGTGATATAACAGTAGGGATGACTCACCTACCATTGGCATCGAGCATGATCCCATCCTTGGGGGCAGATCTAGATGGTATCATATGAGTGATACAAACATTGCGGATGAAATGCCTAGTGGTAGCTTCCATGCAGTGGTCAATGCTAGAACAGGAGAATGGGAAGAGAGAGGGAGCAAAGAGGGGTGAGAGAAGGAGAAAGGGAGGGATAAGATATGATGGCTCCATGCCACTCTGCTCTGCTTGATATGGCGGTGCCCTTCTTGAATCGGGCAGGTCTACAACCTCTTCTACAAACAGTCGACGAGCTATTTGGGTGAGGGTTAATGCTCCAGGTTGCTAGGTGCTGTGCTTTCAGGTGATGGGGCAGCAGAGGATGGTGATGGGTGGGCACCATGGCAAGGGAGTCATGGGGATGACAATTTTGCAAGGATCCAGATAATATTAACAAATCTGGTTGTAGAACTGTTAGAGGAGAGGAAGGTAGGGTTGGGAACATGCTGCGAGGAAGAAATTAGTAGGGGGAGGTGAAGAGAGGAACTCTAGGATGAATGTGTTGGGCATTGAAGATGAAGCAGGTAAGTAACTGGTAGGCGGCGGCAGGTAATAAGGGTTGGCTAATGACATCTTTACCCCTAGCCATCGTATAACAGGCCTGGTGCAGGGGAAAGAAAGGAACATAGTAGATACTTTGCTGATCACTGCTCTCCAAACAAGCTATGATTTTTATTTCCCTATGGGGCAGGGGCGGCTTTGTGCGTGGAGATGACAGAACGACAAGTGGCGCATGGCGGTAGTGGTGGCAGGGGTGTGCGGACTAAGTAGTTCATAGTGCGGTGGCAGTGGTGATAGCGGCAGCAAGGGCGTGTGGCAGTAGCAGCATCTGTGGCTTGCGGTTGAGCAGGAAGGGTGGCACGGGGATTGAGCAGGAGGACCGGCAGGTGGTGTGACAGCGACTGGCAGTAGCGGGCCACTAGGTGCAGGGGCTGGCCCCTTTTGTTTTATTTTCTAATTTCAAAAGTATACTTTGCTTTACTAGGGAAAGGCACCTTTCCCTACAGTTTTGGTTGAAACCAACATGGCAAAATTGAGTTCCTGTCAATCTCTAGGATTCATAAAACCCTTTCCCTATGCTATTTTTTGTGTTTCGCAAGCTTTTCATTGTTAGAGAAACTCCAACACATACTAAATGAATACCAAAACAGAAATTTAGGTAGAAAAACGAAAAAAAAACATTGAAGATACCTAAATCAGGTACCTAAGTTTACATATCCTCAAAAATAGAGTTTTCGATGCCCACGTGTACCTTCGCTGATGGTGATACATATACCCAAAATATTCGGCCCCTGCATAGATCACTTGCGCTTCTACTTTCTAGATGCTAGGGTACCCACCATCCCTATGGCCCTGCCTCATCATGCTCCCATCCGGCATCCCTCTCCCTCCTCCTCCCCCACCGGCCACTAGCCCTTTCACCCAAAAAAAATTGGATTTTTGCCATCTCAAACAAAGTGCTTCACAAATTTAGCATTGAAATAATGGATTTCGCAAAAATACCAGCCAAAACATGTGACTATTTTTTTTTTACCATTTATCTCTTTTATGCTCGTAGTATAATCAACTAAGTGATTTGCCTACATGATTTAACTGAGGGTATAAAAGAGATAAATAGCAAAGAAAACAATAGTCACATGATTTAGCTAGCATTTTTCTGAAACCAATAGTTTCCATGTCAAATTTGTGAACTACATTTCCGCTGGCTAAAATCCGAAAGCCTCCTCAGACCCATCCCGCATCTCATATCCTTCTCCTCCACCGGCCCTCCCTCCCCTACTACATCCCATCTCCTGTTCTTTGCTCACCTGCTGGCGCATCTGGCCATCCCACCATCCCAGGCGCACCCTACTCTCCCACATCTCTCCACCTCATGCATCTTCATCACCGGCACCTCTCTCTCTCTCTCTCTCTCTCTTTCTCTCTCTCCCATGTCATGATTCCTGGCTGCCAGCGAGCTACAGCCGGGGCATGAGCACATGGACAAGGTGTCGCCGCCATGCTTGCCTGACCACACTTCCGCGAGTAAGAGATATAGGACCTCATTCCTGGCCACCAGCGATGAGGTGACGAAGGCAATAACCAGTTTCTGAATTTTCTTTTCCCACGTAACTGCTGCTGCCCTTGTTTAGATTTGCGATATAGGCCTTGGGCTTTGGCCAGGTGTTACACTACCGCCCGGCTGAAATGTTGCTTGTCCCCAAGCAACACTGTGACATGCAGAACCAGCTCCCCTGTGCTCATTCCCAGTTGCACATTTGCTCTCAATAAATTTTGCAGCTAGGGAGTCACCACGACCATTATGCAATGTAATTTTATTAGTACCTGGATCCAAGGGTAGAATGATCTACAATAGAAATATGTTATAAACAAGGAGTTTTTTGCCCGGCAGTTTTGGTTTTATATGTTCAATCAGGTTGGCCTTCAAGCATTCTGTTCACAGCAGTCTGGATGCCATCTTTCTAGAATGGTGGTCATCAGTCAGTAGAAAAATCAGTGGACTACCTCGACAAGGGCTTAACTCCCTGATTAGTTTAGGATCTTGGACTCTATGGAAGCACTGGAATCGATGTGTTTTTTTGATGGAGTTAGACCTAGCATGGTTGAGGCGCTGATCAGTGCAGGTGAAGAGCGCAGGATCTGGGGGTTGGCTGGTGCCCGTGGGTTATCCTTACAGCACCACTCCCTGGTGACTAGTTTGTGTGGTTTGGGTCGCTTGTTTCAGTTAGAACGGGCGCGAATGTAAAAGTTCTTTAGTGTGGGCCTGTGGTGTTGTGTGTTGTATGTGTTTTCTTCTTCTTAATTTCAATCATACACAGCTCTCCTACGTGTTCGAGAAAAAAAAGGAGCAGCTTCTTTATGCATATGGCCCATTTAACCAAACTGCTTCCAATCCTTGGTACTTCAGCTTCTTTATCTCTCAGGTCTTGCTGCCAACATTCTTCACTGACTATCAATGCATTGCAGAATTTGGTTAGATCCACAATATATATCATTTGCTGAACAGTAACTACCAGTGCTTTCTCTCACTTCATGATATGAATTGAACTTAAAGTTGTATCTGTACTGACTAATATATTCCAGAGAGCCAGCCAGCTAATTCCTGAATTCCATTGCCTAAAAAATTTGTAGCCTCTTATACTGCATATCCACCAGATAAACTCCAGCAGGAAACATCAACGGCAAAGCTTTGTCTCTGAGCTTGTTCAATGGACTGAAACAACCTTCTGGAAGGAAATAATATGCTGCACCTACCAAATTCATGTTGGGTTTAGGTCGCTTGTTTCGTTTAGAGCGGGTGCTTTTGTAATGTAAGTTGTTGTGGTCTTGTGGGCTCTGTGTGCGTGTGTTGTATGTTTATTTCTTCTTCTTAATGCAATGATACGCAGCTCTTCCGCGTGTTCGAGAAAAAAAAACTCCAGCATTTTCGCAACTAACTGTACAGTCACATCTGCATCTTGCTCCACATGTAAGGATGCACCATCAGCATGAGGGCTATCTGACATATCAATATTATCATAGGGTTTTGTAGACTACTATCCGACACCACTGAATCCACGCACATTATCCCAATGAACTTAGTCATTGGCCGTCTCTATAATTAACTTGCTTGCCGTAAAGTCCTAAGTATGCGGCATGTTCAGCTGTCTGACCCAATAACAAATTTTCATGCAAATTGTGGCAAAGCTGTAACTCTTCATCCCACCCAAATTCTACACTAGGCATTTCATTGAACACTTCATTAGCAGCAATTTCAGAGACTGACAAAACCATGAACACAGTCAGCTCATCTGCAACTTCTTCCACTGAATCAGCAATAAGCTCCAATGGAACATGTCACACCCCAAAATTTCCAATTTGGAGATGTGAACCTTTTCAATAATAAATAGTAAAATTTTCTATTATTTATAGGATTTTATGTATTTGTTTACACATTTATTGAATTTTAAATGTATTTAAACTATCCTTGAAAAAAAGCTTTAATGTTTTGTTTATCATTCAACTTGCTTTATTAAAAATTAATTTGCATTTATTTAAAAAGCATATTTAGTTCATATGAAAAAGGAATTTTATCTAAAAATTTTAATTTTTGAAAAGAGGTCTTCAAGATATGATTTTTATTTTGAAAATTGAGTTTATTTGAAAACTATAAATAAAGTAAAATGAATTTATCTCAAAATATTTTAAATAAATTCTTCTATTTTGGAAATAATATAATAAAATATATTAGAAAAAAATAGAAAAAAGAGAAGTGAAAAACCAATGCTTCCAGTCTTGGCCGCCAGCCACCCCCTCCTTTCTTTCCCACACAGCCCAGCCAGCCAGCCACTCTTCTCTCCCTTGCAGCCCATCTTCCCCTCCTTTCGGCCCACTTAGCCCAGCCGCCCCGCTCCTCTTCCCTCCTCTCTACCTGCCGCACGGCCCCGCCCGTTATCACCTTCCTCCGGCCAAAGTTACCACCTCAAACAACCACCGCTGCAACGGTCGCCGAGTCCACCGCACTTTGCCTCTATCCCATCACCTAAATGTCATCATGTCCTCCGCCACCCTTCCCCATAAAAGGCCCCCTACCCCACCGTCTTTTAACCCCAAACCAAGATGTTAGCTTCATGACCATTAAAGCCCCTCAGAGGTATGAATAATTTTGGTGATTGAATGAGAACCATAAACTAACTTATTGGATGCAGGTTTGTCATCACTATTCTACACTTCTACGAGTTGGTTTCTTTAAGGTTGTTCAAGTCCCCGAGTCTTCTATGTGTTTTCAAGGAGGGAGTTGGTCTAAGGCTAAAGATGATCTAGAGCCTTGTGTGGCTTAGTTTTTAGGCCTTGAGTCTATAGAAAACACTGGTACCATTAAGAGGGGTCAGGTCACTCGTCTCGGTTTTTCAAGAATCAGGGTGTATGGATGCTTTAGGATCTCTGAGGCACTTGAGTGATCAGTGTAAGCTTGAAGATGTCAGGAGTTGCAGCCGAAAGGTTGAGGATCTTGATGTAGTCAAGTTCCAGTAGTCGAAGAGGTCACCAGACAGTCCGGTGAGGATCGCAGCCAGGAGTTTAGAGAAGATGTTTTCTGGAGGCAGTGGAGCTGGAGTCACCGGACAGTCCGACGAGAGTCACCGGACTGTCCAGTGAGTGCAGGAGCTCAAAGTCCAGAGAGGAGCTCTCTGGAGTCATCAGGAAGATGTCATCGGACAGTCCATCGGTCAGAGACTGGACAGTCCGGTGAGCCCTGGTGGAGGTGTCCAGAAGAGGTGTCTCTGAAAGTTCAAAAGAGAAGATCACTGGACAGTCTGGTGATGGTATGAACCAGACAGTCCGGTGTCAGATGGAATGGATTTCAGAGAGGTTGTTTTTCTGCTAGATGAAGACCAGGAGTCACCGAATAGTCCGGTGGTCCCAGTCACTAGACAGTCCTGTGATTGCAAAAAGCAGACAACGTTTTGGCAATGGCTCTTAACGGTTGTTTCAAGGTTTGGGGCCTATTTAAACCATTGGAGGAGCTGTTGTGGAGCTTGCTCATGATCAGAATAGTTGAAGGTCATTTGTTGTGAGCCAAAGTTCATCAAGGGAGCACAAGAGAGCATCTAGTGAGATCTTGAGTGCTTGTAAAGAGTAGCAAAGGGCATCCATGCATTCCTAGAGCTTGTGAGGCTTAGAGGAGTGTCTTCGGTTTGTTACTCTTGGTCTATGGCAGCCTAGACCAGTTACGCATCGTTGTCCGAGCTTTCGAGGAGTTTGTGAAAGTCGACATCAAGTTTGTACGCGGTTCTGGGTCCTCCACTTGAAAGAGATACCAAGAGTGAGCGCCCAAGCCTTGGAGGCTTACTCTAGCGCTTGGGTATTGTTTGCTACAGCCGGGGCACCGATGTCTTCACTCCGAGAGTGAAGCATACCTTTGTGAGCATCATTTCGGGAACGATAGGAGGAACCAAAACTCCGATGGTAGTGGTTCAACGAGGATTAGGGGAAGACGCCATCCTTCTGTGACTTCAAGAAAAATCGATGAGCATCTCTATCACCCTTCTCTTTACTTACCGCATTTACTTTCTTGTGAGTAGTGTGATAGGTTGTTTAGTTGCTTCTCTTGGTGGCTCTCGTGTCGGATTGCTCACTAGCTTGATAGGTTGTCTTCTAGCTTGTTTTACTCTTCTCAAGATCATACTAGCTAGGATTTGTTTGCTAATTTTGCTAAAAACTAGGACGAGAAAGAAGGCCTAGTAGTGTAAGTGCTCGATTCAACCCCCCTTCTTGGTTACTTGATCCTTTAGAGTGGTATTAGAGCCAAGTGCTTAATTTAGGGCTTAACCGCCTTTGAGAAGTGATAGGGAGCGATGGAGACATGTTCTTCATCGAGGTCCGATAGTGGCTCATGAAAGAATCGCTTGCTAAGCTACCTATATGCCACAAAACCGGATAATTCGAGTGCTAACATGAACAACTCTTCAAACTCTTCATCTAGCAACTCTTGTGCTATTATGAATGATAATCTTACTTATCTTGAGCTCATAGATGCCTACACTCACTTTGGAATTCTTGATGGCGAATCTATAGGTCTACCATGCTAAGATTGCGTGATCTTGTTGAAAAGATCAACTCATTTGAAGGAGCACTTAAGATCTCTCATGATGAATCCATCAAGAAGTTCCTTTAAAGCAAGATTTCTAGTTCTTGTGCCTCTCATGAGGCTTCATCTAAGAAGGAGAATCTAAGTGCTTTCACCTCAAGCAAGATCATTGGATTACATGCTCATCACATTCTTGAGCCCACGGTTTGCATAGACTCTACTTATACTAGCTATCATTTACTTCTTGATGATAATGCTACTGCTAGTAGTTTGCTAGAGGACTCCTATGTAGTTCTATGTGATGAGTATGATAATATTATTGTCTTATCTAATGAAACTCCAAAAGATTCATGCACTCGCATTGATAATTCTTATGAAAAGCGTCATATCACTAAGGATGAAGCAAGCAAGAAGAAAATTGACACATGGAAGGATCATCTCAAGTGCTCCGAGGAACAAAATTCACCCCAAGAAGTTGCTCTCATTGTTGAGGTTAGTACAAGTGAATCTAGCAATATTTTGGATACTAACACCTCATGTCTCATGGCCTCTAGCAAGATGAATTACAAGAATGGTGGCAAACATTGGGTCCTTGATATCGGTTGTACTCAACACATGACCAACAATCACAAGATGTTCACCACCATCAAGGAAGATGAGGACAAAGATAAAGTGACTTTTGTAGACAATTCCAAGGGAAGAATCAAGGGCTTGGGCAAAGTTGCTATATCTAATGACTTGACAATCTCCAATGTCATGCTAGTGGAATCATTGAGCTTCAACCTTCTCTCGGTTGCTCAATTATGTGATCTTGGTTTCACATGCTTCTTCAATGATAAAGGTGCTGAATTGACCAACAAATCTTTGGGCCTCACTTTCAATGGTTTTCAGCACAACAATCTCTATATTGTGGATTTCTCTTCAAGTGAAGTTGCGCCGCAAACTTGTCTCATTGCTAAGTCCTCCAAAGGATGGTTGTGGCATAGGAGGCTTGCTCATATTGGAATGGCTCAATTGAAGAAGGCCACCAAGAAGGGCTTAATTCTTGGAATTCAAGATGCCACTTTTGAAGACGACAAGTTGTGTAGTGCATGTCAAACGAGAAAGCAAGTTGCAACTCTTCATCCTTGCAAGACCATAATGTCTACTTCAAGACCTCTAGTGCTACTCCACATTGGTCTTTTTGGACCAACAACTTACAAGAGTCTTGGGGTAATCTCTATTGTATGGTGATTGTTGATGACTTCTCTCGGTATACATAGACAATCTTTCTAGAAGACAAAGCTCAAGCCATCACAAATTTTAAGAAGTTTGCCAAAACAGCTCAAAATAAATTTGAAGCTAAGATCAAGAAGGTTAGAAGTGATAATGGGACAGAGTTCAAGAACTTTATCATTGAGGAGTATTGTGATGACCTTGGCATCAAGAATGAGTTCTCGGCTACCTACACCCCGGAACAAAATGGTGTAGTAGAGAGGAAGAATCGGACTCTCATCACGCTTGCTAGAGTTATACTGGATGAATATAGAACTCCAGAGAGATTTTGGACTAAAGCTATCAATATGGCATACTATACTTCAAACCTTGTTTATCTACATCGCCACTTGAAGAAGACCCCTTATGAGCTATTGGTGGGAAGGAAGCTAAATGTGGACTATTTTCGGGTCTTTGGATGTAAATGCTATATCTTCAAGAAGAGGAAGAGACTCGGTAAGTTTTAGAAGAGGATCGACATTGGATTTCTCGTCAGGTATTCCAGTAACTCTAAAGCTTATTGTGTATTTAATGCAACTACCAACTTTGTTGAGGAATCATGTGATGTGCAATTTGATGAAACTAATGGTTCTCAAGAGAACAAAGAATCTTATAGTTGTGATGTAGATGATGATGAACTCTTGGAGGCGATGAGGAAGATGCCCGTAGGAGAAGTTCTACCAAGAGAAGATAACTCCTTTACTCCACCACTGGAAGACTCCTCCACGACTCTACATGAGAACACTGCATCAACAACTCAAGTGGAAGAATCATCAAGTGTTCAAGCACCAAGAGAGCCACCACAAGTGCCTTCTACCCCAAGATATCAAGGATCACCTACATCAAGCGGTACACGACCATGCCCAACAATGACATCAAGAATTGAAGAAGATTGCAGCTCTCCGCTTCGACTACAAGACACCGTCAGCTCCAAGGAGCAAGCCAAACAAGATGCTCAAGATGTCTCTATGCCGCAAGCACCACAACAACAGGCTCCAAAGAGGCACAACCCCATTCTTCGAGCTCACGGAAGTGACTTGATAATTGGGAGTCCCTCTCAAGGGTTAAAGACTAGGAGAAATCAATATAAGCCAAATTATACTAATAATACTAATGACGATGATGCAACTAACATTGCTTGTGAGAATTTCTCTTTTGTGTCCTTGATAGAGCCAAGAACATCGATGAGGCGGTGGAAGATCACAAATAGATGTTGGCTATGCAAGAGGAGCTCAACAACTTCAAGCGAAATCAAGTGTGGGAATTGGTGAAGAGGCCGAAGGGAAAGAACATCATTGGTGCCAAATGGGTCTTCAAGATCAAACAAGATGAGAACGGGAATGTCATGAGGAATAGAGCAAGACTCGTCGCCAAGGGTTATTCTCAAGTTGAGGGGGTGGACTTCGACGAGACTTTTGCCTCTGTGGCGTGGTTTGAGTCTATTCGAACCTTGCTCACTTATGCTTCACATTTTAACTTCAAATTATATCAAATGGATGTGGAAATGCTTTCCTTAACGAGTATATTAATGAGCAGATTTATGTTTAGCAACCACCCGGCTTCGAAGACCCCAAGCATCACGGTCATGTTTTCAAGTTGAAAGGCGCTGTATGGACTCAAGCAAGTGAGCGGCTAAGAGATTTTCTCACCAACAAGGGCTTCAAGATAGAGAGTATTGATGACACTCTCTTTACTAAACATGTTGATGATGATCTCTTTATTTGCCAAATATATGTGAATGATATTATCTTTGGTTCTACTAATGAAGCTTATAATACTAAATTTCATGATCTAATGGCCAAAGAATTTGAGATGTCCATGATAGGTAAACTTCATTTGTTCCTTGGATTTCAAGTCAAGCAAATGAAAAATGGAACATTCATCTATCAAGAGAAGTACACAAGAGATCTCCTCAAGCGCTTCAGAATAGAGGATTCAAAGCCAATCAAGACTCCAATGGCCACAAATGGTATTCTTGGCCCGGATGAGAGTGGTAAATCAGTTGATAAAAAGCTTTATCGATCTATGATTCGTTCTCTATTATATCTTACCGCTTCTCGCCCGAATATTATGTTTAGTGTATGCTTATGTGCTCGTTATCAAGCTAACCCTAAAGAATTTCATCTCAAGGCTGTCAAAAGGATTCTTAGGTATCTCAAGTATGCACCAGCTATGGGTCTTTGGTATCCAAAAGATGGAGGCTTTGATCTTGTTGGCTACTCTGATTCGAACTTCACCGGTTGCAAAGTGAGTACAAAGAACACCTCCGGTGGATGTCAATTTCTTGAGAGATCATTGGTTGCTTGGAGCTCTAAGAAGCAAAATACCGTGGCTCTCTCAACGGCCGAAGCAGAATATATGGCAGCCGGTGCTTGTTGTGCTCAACTTCTCTATATGAAGCAAACTCTCATCGACTATGGATTGGTGTACAATCGAATTTTTCTTTATTGTGATAGTGAGAGTGAAATAAATATGGCACTTCATAAGGGTGATCATGGGCATGCTAAACATATTGAGATTAAGCATCACTTTATAAGGGATCATGTTGCCAAGAAAGATATCAAGCTTATAAGTGTAAGGACAAATGATCAATTGGCCGACACATTCAAGAAGCCCCTTGATGAGAAGAATTTGAACAGGCTCAGAGGAGAGCTCAATATTCTTGATCTTTCGGACTTCACTTGAGTAACCTTTAAAGATTTGTATATTCTTTGTATATACTTGTTTGCTTGTGTTTGCTTTATTTTTATTGTTCTCCTTATTTTGTAGGACCGTCATCTAACCCTTTCAAGATAGCAATGATCATGGAGAGCTGGTAAACAATGTTCACGGGGTGCCCAAGGCTAAGAGATGAGGGTCATTGCGAGTAAGCTTGCGAGGGGATTCAAATGTGATGAGGGTATTTCTTTTTCTAGTCCTTTTTCATCATATGCATGCATCTTTTACTCTTGTTTTGCATTCATGTGCATCTCATGCATTGCATCAAGTGTCTTGACGTCAAGTACGAGTCTAGGGGGAGTTACTTATAAACAATATAAGTTGATTGCTCCTAGACTCTTTCATAGCAATTTTGAGCTTCATGCCATTGAATCACGATCTTTCGAGCTCTAAGGTTAAATCTACTTACGCGGCTCAAAGACTATGATTCATACATTCCCATATGCATCACTAACCCCCTCTTGTTCAGAGAAGAGGAAGTTTCTTTGATGACCATTTTGTAGGAGATTTACTAACTCGAGGGGGAGAAGGAGCCTTAAATCAAGAAGACGATCAAGACATAAGGTGTGATGTGCAAGAAAAGAATCATAGAAGAAAAGATCTGGTAATATTGCTTCATATCTCATCATGATTATTGTTGTATGGAAAACAAAGGGAGTAATCCTTCCTATACTTCTAAAGCTATTGATTACTACCCTTTGCCCTCTACTCATCTTATGGTTATTCTCTATTTATAGGAGACGGGTAGAGGGAGCCGAAGGAACCGAAATTTGAAGAAGAATGAAGTCACACTCAAGAAAACCAATCAAATCAAGGAATATGAAGAAAGTAAGTAATGCACTTCTCAAGGGGGAGCTCCGAAGCTAAGGTACGAAATCTCGTGCTTTTTTTGTGAACTTCTCGGCAAGAGATGGTAAGACAACTTGCGTCCATTCTTTTCCTTAAGGTTGTCTCATGCTTTCATTCCTATTTTTTGTATCATCTCGATCATTTGCATCATGGTTGTCATCAATCACCAAAAAGGGGGAGATTGAATAAGAACCATAAACTAACTCGTTGGATGCAGGTTTGTCATCACTATTCTACACTTCTACAGTTGGTTTCTTCAAGGTTGTTCAAGTCCTCGACGTGTTTCCAAGGAGGGAGCTTGTCCATGGCTAAGGATGATCTAGAACCTTGTGTGGCTTAATTTTTAGGCCTTGAGTCTATAGAAAACACTGGAACTACTAAGTGGGGTCAAGTCACTCGTCTCGATTTTCCAAGAATTAGGGTGTGTGGATGCTCTAGGTTCTTTGAGGCACCTGAGTGATCAGTGAAAGCTTGAATATCTCAAGAGTTGTAGCCGAAAGCTTGAAGATCTTGAGTTAGTCAAGTTCTAGCAGTCGAAGAGGTCACCGGACAGTCCGTTGGTGTCACCGGACAGTCCGGTGAGGATCGCTGACAGGAATCCAAAGAAGATGTTTTCTGGAGGCAATGGAGCTGGAGTCACCGGACAGTCCGACGGGAGTCACCGAACAGTCCGGTGAGTGCAGGAGCTCAAAGTCCAGAGAGAGGTGCTCTCTGGAGTCATTAGAAAGTTGTCACCGAACAGTCCGTCGATCAGAGACCGGATAGTCTGGTGCACCCCAGAGGAGGTATCTAGAAGAGGTGTCTCTGAAAGTCCAAAATAGAAGATCACCGGACAGTCCAGTGATGGTATGAACTGGACAGTCCGATGTCACATGGAATGGATTCCAGAGAGGTTGTTTTTCTGCTAGATGGAGACCTGGAGTCACCGGACAGTCCGGTGGTCCCAGTCAAAAGCAGACAGCTTTTTGGCAACGGCTCTTAACGATTGTTTCAGGGTTTGGGGCCTATTTAAACCATTGAGGGAGCTGTTGTGGAGCTTGCTCGCAGTCAGAACAGTTGGAGATCATTTGTTGTGAACCAAAGTTCATCAAAGGAGCTCAAGAGAGCATCTAGTGAGATCTTGAGTGCTTGTGAAGAGTAGGAAAGAGCATCCACGCATTTCTAAAGCTTGTGAGGCTGAGAGGAGTATCTTCGGCATGTTACATTTGGTCTATGGCAGCCTAGACCGGTTAGACGTCGTTGTCCGAGCTTCCGAGGAGATTGTGGAAGTCGACATCAAGTTTATACGCGGTTTCGGGTCCTCTGCTTGAAAGGGATATCAAGAGTGAGCGCTCAAGCCTTGGAGGCTTGTTCTAGCGCTTGTGTATTGTTTGCTATATTGTTTGCTATAGCTGGGGCGTCGGTGTCTTCACTCCGAGAGTGAAGCGTACTCTTGTCAGCATCGTTTCGGAAACGACAGGAGGAACCAAGACTCCGACGCGAGTGGCTCAATGAGGATTAAGGGAAGGTACCATCCTTCCGAGACCTCAGAAAAAATCGCTGAGCATCTCTATCACCCTTCTCTTTACTTACCGCATTTACTTTCTTGTGAGTAGTGTGATAGGTTGTTTAGTTGCTTCTCTTAGTGGCTCTAGTGCCAGATCGCTCACTAGCTTGATAGGTTGTCTTCTAGCTTGTTTTACTATTCTCAAGATCATGCTAGCTAGGAGTTGTTTGCTAGTTTTGCTAGAAACTAGAAAGAGAAATAATTTGCTCTAGTAGTAGTGTAAGTGCCCGATTCAACCCCCTTCTCGGTCACTTTCCTTCCACAAGATCGCGAATCTAGCGCTAGCTGGCACGCCGTGCCGCCACAGCAAGGCAGTTCCGACCGCTGCAACCCCATGCCGAGCAGCCCACGTTGCACTGCCCTGTCGAGCCCATCTCCCTCGACCTTTGTTGCCCGTACGCCGCCCTCGTCGCCGCCGGAGTTGCCGCCCTGTGCATGACTGTTGTGCACCCCTTTTCGGTCTTCCTTGACTCTGGCAACCCCCAAGGTGAAGATCAATCTGTCACCCTCTTCTACTTGAGCCGCTCCCCACCGAGAACCAACGACTGGAGTGCCAGGAATGGCCGCCTTTGGTGAGCCGGCCATGGCCGCCACGGCACCGGCTCTGGCCGTCGGACAGTCGCACCACCCCCTTGGCCCTTGGATCAGAAACCATTGGCCACGACGAGATCCCGATACCCCTTTAGTCTTTTTAAATCCGATCCCTTGATTTCAAAATGAACACCCCAGATTAATCCCTCATTTTCCAACACAATAAATAGTAAAATCTACAATATTGCATCAGTGTGACCTCAGCATGATGTCATATGAATTTTCTGGAATAATTCTTGTTAATAATAGTAACTCTTTATTAATATTAATAATAATTCTGATAGTGTGTAATAGTTGTAAAACTAATAAAATATAATCTCTACTCCTTAAAAAGCATAGTTTTTTTTTTCTATATACATACAACAAAACGTTCCAATAGAGATGGTTAGACTATATGCATATGGGAAAATGCGCCTAGAGTTGTCTTTTTTACAAATCTGTCAGATGAAATCTCTTCATATACACTCCTTACAAATCTAATGGATGAGCTCTTCCGGATCTCCTAGATCTTGGACACACACGGACCATTATTAGTTAACAAAATACAACTACGGAAACAAATATACGAGATCCAAAGAAAGTTGTTGGAAAACAAAACAAATTACTACATCTGCGTTTTAGAGCTCCCATTAAATGTTGGGCCCACACTTAGTAGTTTTTGATCATTTTGTTAGAGAGGATCACGTATGCTTCGAAATGACAGCGGTGATTAGTTTTGATAAGGAGGCTGGTGGTGTAAATCTTCATTGAATTGACCCTGCATGCACTCGCGAAGATAACAACTGGCACGCCGCTAGGAACACGCAATAAATTCCTAACAACCATGTCACACGCTTGCATGCAAGATCAAAACTAACTCAGCATGGCTTTGTTATTAGCAACCGACATCCGCATGCAACGAACTTCCCATTGCCATCTCTCTGTTTAGCCTAATATAATAGACCGCCACATCGTGGAGCTCACGTGATTGTCAATTTATAACTTACATCCAGCAGCCGCCACCGCTGATGGCCAGGCCTATCGCGTGATGTGCAGCACGCACCTCGCCCTGACACCGTGCGGCGCCACCCCTGCCTGCGGCTGTGCGATTGCCTGACGCTGTGAGAAAGAAGCACGGACGACACACTGAAGAATCGGTGAACCGTGAAGCGCTAGCTCTTGGCAGGCAAGCAGGTGTGCCGTACGCCGTGTGAGGGAGGTTCATAGCCAAGCCTGTGATTAACATCTTTCTCTGCCATTCTTGTTCTGTTCTGATTCTTCAGAAGCAATTATGTCATCCATTAGAAAGCATGCACTGGTCAGCAGAAAGATGTCGTCATCTAATACCGTCTCATTAGGTGTGTGACATTTCTTCTCGCATAACTACGTAGAAAGCTTCATGGAAATGATAATTTCTATCTTGTTATTTTTCTTGAGTATTTAATTTTTGAATTAATAATGTTCTTTCCTTAGACCGTATGGGCATCAGTGTATGTGTATGCCAGCGGTTCAGAACATTAACGCGAACATATGAACCTAATTGGTCACACACCCTTGCCAATGAAATTATCTCTGGCGCTAGTGGGAGATTGCTGGAGATTGCCCAAGAGATAATGCATGAGAGATTAGACCACTAATGGGTTGTTTTGTGAAAGCTCATTAGTGGGATCTATATAAGGGGAGGAAGGGCTAGGGATTAGGTATTTCCACCATTCCCAGACCCTATCCGCCACCTCCGCCGTCTCTCCCACAAGAACCTTAGCCGTGCCGCTGGTGCTAGAATGCCACGCACAGTTTTCCAATCTCGTACATGTGGATACCGCAAGGAGGCGCCACAGCTATGGTGCTGTTCAGCTGGATCAGGAGGAGACGTCTGTTGTGAACGACTGCTTCCTCTACATCGACACGTGACTACATTGGATCTCACTACTCCAACGTCGCTTCTGCTCTGCCTGCACATCCGCTGGTAACGATCCATGATTCCCCCTTACAAGGTTTCCTAATTGAATGGTAGAAATTGGTTCTTGCTACTGTAGCCTATTGTTCCCCAACATCTGCTCCCCAGGGATAGCAGGGTCTTTTCATCAAGAGCCAGCTGAATTGACCATGGAAAATCTGGTAACCGGTTCGATCCTGTTGCACCGGCAGAATGTTATTTTCTTGCGGTCACCTTTGCAATAGATGGGCTGATGAAGGACCTTTGGTCTGGGCAGGATGCCGGGCCTTCAGTTCTCTCTTCTATGATGACCAGTTAGCTGCTGAAGCGGTGAAGCCAACACAGGCTTCTAGCCTACGTTCTAAAGGGTTACAGCGTCAGCAGAGCAGGGACATTCTAAGGAATCCTGTCCCTTGTTGGTATACTCTAGGCGATGGAAGCATTCTGCAACCTTGAATGACTCCTCAGAATCGTCGGCGACCACAACTGTCATAGCTGACAGGCTACCCTGTTTATTCAAGGTTATCAAACCTGTAGATGCCTTGCTGCCTCAACCGAAGATCGAGAAGCATAAAATTCAGGGTGTTGGCCTGGCACCTAGCTTGGAAAGGTTGAACCAGCAGGCACAACACATGTACTGCAGCTTGTTTGACAAGGCTCTATCCTTTGCTGATCTAGCTGCTTTAGCCGCCCTGTTTGGATGGTCAGCAGATAAAGCTGCTGAGGTTCACTCGGTGGATCGAGGGCTGGTGATTATATATCAGTTCTGAACCGTAGTCATTTTGTTTAGTTGGATCCATCAAATATTCTTATAAGGAATGAAAGGGGGTTTGAACAAGGCTGCTCACCGCAACTCGGTTAGGGATGTCATTCTCTCATCCAACACCAATATTGTGTGCCTGCAGGAAACTAAGGTCGCCTCTCCCTTCAAAGGCTGCTATTTTCAGTTTTTGTGTGCTTTGATCAGTTTCTTACGCTTCCGGCTGATGGAACCCATGGGCGTATTATTGTGGCTTGGAAGGGCAGCATGTGTCAAGCTGTTTCTATTCATTTGGATGTGCATTCTGTATCGGTTCAATTTGCAGAGCAAGAAAGTCAGAACTAGTGGTTTACGGGTGTTTATGGCTCATAGCAAGATGATGAAAAAACTCTTATTCTTTAGGAATTACGGGATGTGCGTGTATGTAATGGTCCTAGGGTCGTGGCAGGGGACTACAATTTGATCTATCAAGCAGAGGACAAAAACAATGCCCATCTGAATCGTTCAATGATGGGTGGTTCTGAGGACTCATCAATGACTGTAAGGAGCTGGCTCTCTTGGAGCGTAAGTACACTTGGTCGAACGTGAGGCAATCCACAACCTTTGTTCGGCTTGACCATGTGTCCTGTTCTTCATATTGGGAAGACATCTTCCCAAACTGCATTCTTCAAAGTGCTGCTTCAGTTGTGTCGGATCATTACCCTCCGCTACTTGGACTCAGGCTGAGCAACCAAGAGAAGCGTCGTTTGCATTTTGAAAGTTTCTGGTGAATGCTTTCAGATTTTCAAAGAGCTGTCCGACAGAATTGGGAAGCCTGTCTTTCAAAACTTTCAGCACCTCAGTCTTGGCCTCCAATGTTGGAGCCAACGCCGAGTGGGTAACATCAAAGTTCACCTAGGAATAGCAAAGGAGGTGATACATCGCTTGGAAATTGCACATAACAGCCACCAACTCTCCAATGCTGAGGACATGCTGTTAAGGAGGCATAAAATGCACTGTTTTTGTCTTGCCTGCCATGAGAGCACAATTGTGCACATGCAGTCTAGGGTGCTCTACCTTCGGGAAAAGGGATGTAAACTCCTCTTTCTTCCATCAGCAAGCAAGATATTGCAAGAGAAAATATTTTGTGGCCAAATTGAAAGGTTGGTGACCAGATTGTCACAGCCCTAGACAAGAAGCAAAAGGCAGTAGATGAATTTTATGATAAGCTCCTTGGGAAGGCAGGGCAGCCAAGTTTCTCTATGGACCTTGCTGCTTTCCATTCTCATCTCAATTATGATTTCTCACAGGATGAGATTTTTTTCTCAAAAACGCAGGAGAGCTGCGTTTCATTTCATTAAGAAGAAGAAAAGAAAGAAACAAAATATAACACGACACCCGACACAACACCTCCAAGCAACTGTGCCTGAAACAGAACACACCCAGCCAGAACTGGGACATCCACTAAACACGACCAGCTGGGACACCCATCACAACAGAGATGAAATGGTACTGATAGGAAGCCGTGCAAGGCTTCGGGCTCCAGCTAAACTCCACAAATGAGCTTCCTCCTCAATGTGTGAAAGGAGCCGCTGTAAATCAGGCGATGCCCCATTGAACACACAATCGTTTCGATGTTTCCAGATCATCCATGCGCCTAAGATAATCAGGGAGTTCACTCTCTTGCGGTAACTTGAAGGAACGACTCTTTCTGTTGTAATCCACCAATCCTCAAAAGAATTGTCTGCAACTTGAGGAGCCAGCACAGACAAACCCACCTTGTTAAAAAGATGAAACCACATTTGTCTAGCCACAACACAGCCAATGAGGATGTGCTGAATGTATTCATTCGCCTGATCACAAAGAACACATTTGTCGAGGTGAGGCATCCCTCTCTTCGCCAATCTGTCAGCCGTCCAACATCTCTTATGGAGATCTAACCAAGTGAAGAACTGACATTTCTTAGGAGCCCAACTTTTCCAAATCAATTTCCAAGGCTGAAAATGAATAGCTCCAATGAAGAATGCCTCATAAGCCGACTTAGAAGAGTACTGACAAGAGCTTGTGAGTTTCCAAATGTGCGTGTCATGGACCCCAGGCTGGAGTTGCACATCCTGGAGCAAATCCACAATTCTCAAGAATTCAACGAGGGCAGCTATATCCCATGCGCCCCGGATATCCTGAATCCATTGGAACCCATTCAAAGCTTCACAAACCTTACGACCATTTTGCCTGCGCTTTGGCACTAAGGCCCACAGATTTGGGGCTAGGACAGCAAGAGAAGACCCATCAATCCAATTATCTAACCAAAACAAAGTGTTGTTCCCATCCCCCATAGTCGTGCAGATGGCCACATCGAAGAGTGATTTGATTTGAGGCGCCATTTGAATCAGGAAGGATCTCCAAGGCTTTTCCGGTTGAGTCTTTTCTAACCACAGCCACCTCATTCGGAGCGCCCAACCTAAGATTGTTAAATCATGAATTCCCAATCCACCAAGCTGTAGAGGTCGTGTAGCTTTTGACCAAGTTAGGAGACAGTGTCCTCCCTTCGCCTCTTTCCTTCCTCACAAAAGAAAACCTCGCCGAAATTTATCTATAGCTCTTAGTGCCCATTGTGGAAGATCTATGGCCATCGATAAGTAGATAAGCATGGAAGTCATGACAAACTTGACATACACCTTGCGCCCAGCTCTGCCTTCCATCCCGGAAACTGGTTCCCCACTCGCTCCACAATTGGTTGAACCTGATCCTTAGTTAACTTTTTAATAGATAGTGGTAAACCAAGATATTTGCACGGCAAATCCAGAACTTCACACTGTGTACGCTGCTGCACCAAAGTAAGATCTTCATTAGAACAGCGAATTGGGGACACGCTGCTCTTTTGAACATTCATTCAGAGCCCCGAAGCTGCACCAAAAACTCGCAAGATGTCCAGAACAAGATAATATCCGAAGAGGTATGGGCAACAATTCGGGATATGCCCACATGAGGGTCATTTTGAGAAGTTGAGTCTGTTAAACTCAGCTTTTGTTACTCTACTGCCCAAGAAGACAGATGCTTTGGATGTGAAAGATTTCTGGCCCATTAGTTTAATCCAAAATTTTGTGAAATTGTTGACCAAAGTCCTTGCTAGCTGGCTGGCTCCTAAGCTTGCTATTCTTGTTTCAACAAATCAGAGTGCTTAGAAAAGATACATCCATGATAATTTTCTTTTGGTCCAACAAATAGCCCAAAGTTTGCACAGGAAAAGAATGCCGCTTATTCTGCTCAAGATTGATATCTCAAAGGCCTTTGACACAATCTCTGGGCCGTTCTTGCTGAAAGTGATGAAGCGCCTTGGTTTTGGAGTGAAATCTAATGAGTGGCCTTTGGGCAACGTCTTCTACCCAAGTGCTGCTCAATGCATTGGGTTCCCTGGAAAGTAATTTCCCATCAACATGGTCGACAGCAAGTGGATCCTCTCTCTCTGAGGTTATTCATTTTGACAATGAATGTTCTGAACTCTTTATTCGTTCAGGCTTGCAGCGACAATCTCCTACAATATTTGGCTGATAATCGAGTCAAACATCTTATCTCCTATGCGGATGATTTGTTTAGGTCTCAAGCCTGCTGCCCCGGATTTAGACCTCACGAAGCAGATACTTCATGCCTTTGGACAAGCTTCTGGATTACATACTAACATGGAAAAGTGCTCGGTAACTCCTATCCGGTGTCAGGGGGATGATTTGGCTCTGATTTCAAGCTGGTTACCACGTGAAGTTAAAAAATTTCCTTGCACATATGTGGGTCTCCTTCTATCAGTTAGAAAGCACTCAAAGGTGGAGCTCCTACCGCACATAGATAGGACAGCACACTATGTGCCTGGATGGAAGGCCTAACTGATGAACAAGACCGGAAGACTCACTATGGTTAAATTTGTGCTCACTGCTTCCTCTATTTATCATATAATTGTGCTTGATCTGCCCAAATGGTCTATCAACGCTATTGACAAAATCCGGAAAGGTTTTCTTTGGAAAGGCAAGACCAAGCTGAATGGTGGTAGCTTTCTGATTTCTTGGCAGTGAGTGCGGCGCCTGTTTCACTATATGGGGGCCTGGGTGTGCACAACTTGGAGATACTAAGATGGTCTATCCAAATCCGATGGTTATGGCTGAAAAAAACGGATAGTAATCGGCCATGGGCTGGATTGGATGTCCAAGTACCACAATGTGCTCGTGCTATGTGTTGACGCCGAAATCGGGTCCGGGCCAACGCACCGCTTGCACGTCCTTGTGCGGGAACGCCGGCGTTTCCTCAACGCCGGGTTTGGGACAGCACCTAGACAACCCCGCCTCGGGAGGGACCCCGTCGGAGGAGAATCGTCTTAGGGTTGATCCGTGCTTGATCAGGCCAGTCGGATCGCCTTCAGTCGTCACCGAGACAAAGGAAGAACAGCAAAACGGAGGTCGAGGGAGGGGATTAGGGTTAGAGAAGTGCAAAATGTAAAGGCAAATGGTTTGATCGATTGGGATTCTCCTCAACTGGCTATGGGTCACTGTTTTATAGAGGTGGGATTGTCTTATCCCACAAGGCAACGAATCTCTCAAGTTAGGAATAATTTGGAATTGATCTGCTAAAAACTTTTCTAAATTGACACCACCGGAGTCTCCGGTATGACGCCGGAGGATCCGTCGTGTAAATCCGGGGAACCCGAGAGGGCCTGTCGGACACTCCGGCGCTGTGCCAGACACTTTGGTGTACAAACACCGGATCCGAGAGAGTTTACTGGACAGTCCGGCAATGTGCCGGACACTCCGGTGGGCCAAGTGCCCAAACCCGAGAGGGCTTACGGGACAGTCCGGCACAGTGTAGGACACTCCGGTGGGTGAAGTTCTCAAACCCGAGAGGGCTTACCAGAGACTCAAGCATTGTACTAGACATCACTCCGGTGATGCTATTTTTTGGGTGTCAACATATGCCCCCTGCTTTTTTGTGAAGTCTCGACACCATAAAGCATTCTAAGCACCCAAAAACACCTAAGGGCGATGGTTCTCTCAACTCATCGGCCATTGCAGCATTCTTGGCGACGATATCCTTTATATTGGCCATTCTTCCTTTAAGCTTCTTGCCATACACTTGAGTGATACTTTTTCAAGTACCGGCCATTAAGGGCCCTAGGCAATGATTCTGCACTCATATTTTCCACTATGTATGCATTTTCGGCGATGACTTTTACTATTCGGTATGGCCTTTTCCAACTAGGAGACCATTTTCCAAACTTAATACTTCTTGAGCCTACGGGCAGAATAGTTTTCCAAACCAATTCTTCTACCTGAAAAGTTTTGACTTTCACCTTCTTATTGTAAGCTCTAGCAACTCTAGCCTTGTCTCTCTCAATTTCTTTCAAGGCATTTAAACGTTTATCGATGACTTCATCGATATTGTCTAGCATTAGAGTTCTATACTCATCAGTGAATAAATTATTTTGTTTAGCTAATCTTAGAGCTCCTAGATTTATCTCGATGGGTAAAACAGCCTCTTGTCCATATACAAGTTCATAAGGTGTTACCTTAGTTGCCCGTGGCTAGATATCCGATGAGCCCACAAAGCTTTCGATAAGACTTCATGCCACCTCTTGGGATGATCTTCTATCTTTTTCTTAATAGGTTTAATCAACGTTTTGTTACTAGACTCGGCCTGACCATTGGTCGGAGCATAATATGGAGATGAGTTGAGTATCCTAATTTTGTAAGATTCGGCAAACTCTTTAACATGACCGGACATAAAAGAAGTACCCTGGTCGGTAGTTAAAGTTTGAGGTATACCGAATCTTTGAATAATACGCTCGGTAAGGAACTCAATTACCTCTTTGTGTGTCATGTTCTTGAGAGCCACCGCTTCTTTCCATTTGGTGAAGTAATCCGTAACGACCAACACGAAACGATGTTCCCTTTGAAGATGGAGGATGTATTTGCCCTATGAAGTCCAATCCCCATCCTCGAAATGGTCATGGTTTTATAAAGAGGTTCATCATGGCTGCGGGTGCCAATTGAATGTTTCCAAATTTTTGGCACTCTTCGCATTCTTTGTAGTAGCGATAACAATCGGCAATCATGATTGGCCAATAGAATCCAGCCCTTCTCAACAACCATTTCATCTTTGGGGCCGATTGATGCGTACCACAAATGCCCCCATGAACTTCCCCCATAGCTACTCTAGCCTCATCATCACCCAAACATTTCAAAAGCAAATCATCCCTCGTTCGGCGATATAAGTCACCATCAATCAAAGTATACTTAAAAGCCACATGTCAAACCTTCCGATCTACACTTTGGGTAGGGCTACGAATGTATGAAATTATGGGTGATCTCCAATCAAACGATTCGGTACTATCACGGTTTGACATGTTAGCGTCCGAACGATCTAATTCCAACACATCAAGCATCGGTTTCTTATTGACTGAAAATGTATCTTTACTAACATTGTAACCCAATGCTTGTTGAGCTAACTCATTGGTTTCACTGTTTTCTAGCCTAGGCACATGATGTATGTTGAATTCATCCATTCTTCTAATGATGTCTAGACACTTATACAAGATGGCATTCAATGATCCGTCTAAGCATTGAAAAATTCTAGAAATTTATTGTACTACTAACAATGAATCACCGAAAGCCTCTACATGCTTAACCCCCATACACTCCAACATCTCTAAACTGAACAATAATGCTTTATATTCGGCTTGATTATTGGTGCAATCACACTCTAATCGGTTTGAGAATTCAAAGTGTGCGTCATGAGGAGATACTAAAACCCCACCAACACCTTGACCCTCTTTACAAACCGATCCACCAAAATATAATTTCCAAGGTGTAAAAGTAACATAAGCAACATCTAGATCGTGCTCTAAATCAATCTGATGTTCAACAATGAAATTAGCAACAATTTGGCTTTTCATGGATTTCAACGATTCATAAGCCAAATCATATTCAATCAATGCATATGCCTATTTACCAAGCCTACCACTAGAAATCGGCCTATGCAACATATGTTTAATAACATCGGTTTGACAAGCAACCACACAAGTACTAGATAGCAAATAGTGTCTCAACTTGGTGCAAGCATAATACATAGAAAAACATAGTTTCTCGATGAGAGTGTACCTTGTTTTCGCATCAATCAATCGTTGGCTCACATACGTGATCACATACTCCTTTCCTTCGGCTTCTTGTGTCAAAACAGCACCAACTACATCATCTTCCGCCGCTACATAAAGACGAAAAGGACTCCTCCCTTAGGCGCCCTAAGTACCGGTGGCGAAGACAAGTATTCTTTGATCTTCTCAAAAGCTTCTTACTGTTTTGCCCCCCAAGTAAATTCATTCTTTAGCCGAAGACTAGGAGTAAATGCATTAATCTTTCTCGACAAGTTGGAAATGAATCTCCTTAAGTAATTCACTTTTCCCAAGAAGCTTTGCAACTCTCTCTTACAAGTAGGCGCTTGCACGTTCTTAATTACCTCTATCTTTTTAGGATCTACCTCTATGCCCTTTTCATGAATTATAAAGCCTAAAAACTTTCCGGCCGATACACCAAAAGCACATTTGAGCGGATTCATTTTCAAACCGAAACGACTCATTCGGTCTAATGCAAGTTGCAAATCGGCCAAGTGAGAATTTAAAGCGGCCGATTTGATCACCACATCATCGATGTAAATCTCTGTGATAACACCAAGTAAATCATGAAAGATAAAGTTCATGGCTCTTTGATATGTGGCACCCACATTATTTAATCCAAAAGTCATAACAACCCACTCAAACAATCCTACAGAATCAAGACATTTAAAAGCAGTTTTAGACATATCCTCTTCGGCCATGAAGAATTGGTTGTATCCCGCATTACCATGAAGAAAGCTAATTACTCTATGGTCGGAAGCATCATTAATCAACATATCGGCTATGGGCATAGGATATTCATCTTTAGGAGTGGCTCTATTTAAAATTTTGAAATCAATGCAATCTCTAATCTTATCGGTGTTCTTCTTTTCCACCGGCACGATGTTGGATATCCACTCCGCATACCTGCAAGGTTTTATGAACTTTGCATCAAGTAACCGGTTAATTTCTTCTTTAATCCGATCATGCATATTCGGGTTAAACCTCCTCATCGATTGCTTAAAAGGTCTAAAACCAGATTTTATTGGAAGCCGATGCTCAACTAACTCGCGGCTCAACCCAGGCATTTCATTATAGTACCATGCAAAACAATCCACATATTCTTTTAGTAAACCGATTAGCTACACCTTATAATCGGCTTTCAGATTTTTATTTATATAAGTTGGTCTCGGATTATCATCACTGCCATGGTTCACCTCTTCAAGAGGATCAGCTGATGTGAATCCTTGTCCTAACTTGTCCATATATTCTATTTCCTCGATAGCTTCGCACATATCGTTCGTATTGGACCGATAGTGTTCCACTCACTTTTGCAACCAATTAAGATTAGAATCCATTAAATCATATTATATGGTTGAGTCGATTCTCCATCGGCTTTACATTGACCGGTATAAAACCATCTCGAGTGACTCTAAGAAAATTATACTCCGTCAAGTCTAAACCGGTCAAGCACTTGACGGCATCATGCGGCAAAGAAGATGACTTGGCCATAGCAACACAAGCCGATGCGTCCGTATGAACCACCTCTACATCATCACCAATCTATTGTATCAAGAATTGGTGTAAGGTAGAAGGAACACATCTATTGGCATGAATCCAATCACGCCCTAAGATCAAGTTATAACTACAGCGCACATCGGCAACAAAGAAAGCGGTAGCCATGGTCTTGCTTCCAACGGTGAGTTCCATAGAAGCGACTGACCCCTTTAGCTTCGATAGGGTCTCCTTCTCCCACACCGTTCAAAGTCATGTTGGTCCGGATGAGCTCGTCATCAGCCTTACCTAGCTTCTTAAACAAAGAATATGATGACATTAGATTAACAATAGCACCGCCGTCTATGGGCATGCGAGAAATCGGTGAACCATTAATATGACCTCTCACATAGAAGGGTTTCAAATGGTTCTCCGATTTCTCGGGGTTTTGGAAGATATCACTTTTTGGTCCAAAGTCGAATTGTGCCATAACTTCTTCTTCCTCTATAAGAGAATAATCGGAAAGGGATAAGCAAATGGTGTTAATGTCCATACCTTTCCGAGACGGTGTAGGCTCGTAGTCCAAGAGGTCGTCGTCATCGAACTCGAACATGTCGACATCTCTCGTGATGAGGGCGCTGTGGGGTCCTCTCCCAAGACGGCGTCGGCCAAACCAAATGGCTTCGGAGTAGCCTTCGCTTCCTCTGTCACCAGTGAAGTAGGGGCCTTAGGCTCCTTAACCCTCCAATGCTTACCTTGAGGGACCATCAGCTTGATCTCGTTGAAGACCTCGTCCCTCCTTTTCTCCGCCTCCTCTTCTCGTATCTTCTAGAGGTGCAGCCTTTGGAGCTTCCTCTTTTGAGTGTGGGTCAAGTCAGACAGCCACCATCTCGGTTGCGTGCACTTGGAGGAGCTCCTGCTGCTGCTAGCTTCGTGGTCATGGGAAGCCTTTTCGACCGGATCATCTAAGGTGATCGGTCCCATGAAAACTCCTCCAATTTTGACATCGGTTGTGCCGATTTTCATGACACCTCCAGAAGCACTCTTGATGAACAATGGTGGAGGGAGCAGGTTCATTACCTTGCCTTGGACGCCATTCTTGCTTAGGCGTAGTGGTGGAGCTCCCTCCTTGAGCCTTGATCGGTCAAGAATCCGTCCGATCCGGGTTAGGGTTGGAGAGCCTCGTGAAGACATCACCTCTCGGCCCGTTCCACCCTGTATGAAACGGCGGGTATGGCATCGGTGGAACAGACATCGGTGGCATGGGCATCAGTGGCGCGTGCATCCATGGTCCCATGTATGGATGCCACACCGAGAATGGTGGACAAGGCATAGGATGGAACCTCGGCGGCGGCAACCCGAAGCCATGTGGAGGAAAAGGAGGAGAGGGCCCATGCATATTCATGGTTGGCCTCATCTCCTTCCTAGGTGAGCTGCCTCTCCTAGGTGGCGACCTTGGCCGCTTCATAGATCGATTATTCAAATTGGTCTTTTGATTCTTGTATCTAGCCATGAGACGATCGAAGACGCTTTTAGGCCCCATCGTCTGATCCGTGGTTTTACCTTGGTTTACCTTCCACTTACTCACCTCCGAATTCTTTGGCTTCATCATCTTGGGCCGTGGAACTTGCCCCCCGAGTCTAGAGCCTGGGATGGTGACCTTGAGAGACTCTTGACCATCGAGGGACTTCTCGAGCATCACCTTCCTAGAAGCCCCTTTTTCACCCGGAGAAATAGGCATCTCTTCTCTGATGATCACATTCCTCCCCTTGGTGGTATCGGCTTGATGAGGCCGAATCAACACCTTGGGGTTGAGCTCTAGAGTGTTGACGGAGAAGGGTGCTTGTCGATCTGCATTTTCTTAAAACTCAATCGTCCCTCATTAAGGGCCGATTGGACCTGTCGACGGAAAACATTGCAATCATTAGTAGCATGAGAATAAGAGTTATGCCATTTACAATATGCCCTACGCTTAATCTCATCCGCCGAAGGTAAAGTATATGCGATCTTAATGTATCCACCTTTGTGTAGCTCATCAAATATTCTATCACACTTAGCTACATCAAAGGTATATTTTACATCGTCTTTCTGATTCTTATGAACCAGTTTGAGCGAATCATAAGCAAACGATTTGGCCTTACATGGCCAAACTTACTCGGCAGCCAAAATGTCATTAGAATCATCATCGGAGCTATCAGAATTATATTCTACGACGTGCATGTTATGATGGGTCTAATAATCATGTTTTATTTCTTTACTTCCGCTCTCCTGAGCAAAGCCCTTTGTTGGAGGTGAGTGAGTGTGAGAAAATCGTACCCCTCCAACTTCTCCCTAAAATGCGACCGTAAACCATTAAAAGCTAGGTTGGCTAAGTATTTTTCAGAAATTGTTAAATTAAAGCATCAGTTCTTAACGTCTCTAAACCGTCGAAGATAGTCAACGACGGGTTCCTCTTTCTCTTGCCGAACCGATGTCAAATTTGACAACTTTAATTCATTGTCCCCGGAGTAAAAATGATTATGCAACTTATGCTCTAATAACTCTCAAGTGTAAATGGAGCCCGGGGACAATGACGAAAACCAAGAGAAAGCGGTTCCAGTTAGCGATAATGAAAACAAACGAACTTTTGAAACCTGACTAAAACCCGCTTCTCCTAATTGTGCTCCCAAGTGGTTTTGCTATCGTTGCCATTGAATTTGACAAAGTCGGGAACACGCCATCCTACAGGATATGGGACCGAACCAAAATACGTGGGGTATGGTTTTTGATAAATTCAGTCCCTCCCCTTAAGGTCCACTCCTAGCGTCTCACAAAATTGTTTATTTAAGTCCTCTTTAATGCGCGCCATACACTCCTCTATGTTGGCAATGGGTGGCCTAGTAGACGTACTCGATGGTGGAGGGTGCACGCTTGTTTTCATGATGCTAAATATTTCATTAGGGACAGGGCCATGAGAGATTCCCGTACCACTTGGTGGGATGGGCGGTATGCCATATGCAACGGTACGGTAACGAGGAACAAAGTTGGCCAATTCACTCAATCGGTTCGTGGCCGGATTGGGGATGCTAGTAATTGGCTCTACGCTAGTGGGAGACACTACTAAAGCGATGGTTTGCACGGGTGATGAAAAACTAGTTTGTCCACTAAACGAGTTCAACGGCATGCTATACAGAGGTTGTTCTACATTAGAGGTAGTAGACGCCGATGTACTAGCTACACGTGCAATATGAGACGATGATGCAATGCTAACATTTTTAGGTTTAGACAAGTTTTCTTGGATCATGTATTGCATATCATTTGATAAGACCTTTTTTAGTCGGCCAAGTAATATGAAAGGTATTCAAAAGTAACAGGAGGGTGCGAAGATGTCCTTACATTGGCAGTACCATGGCCGCGTCGTCGTCGACGGCCGGAAGAACGGGCTCAATCAATTGAGAGATTGCACCTTGGCGATCCTTCTTGAAACACGCCAAGTACTCCTGCAGCTCCCACTCTTCTCGCGCCTTGCGCGCCTCTTCGGAGGCCCTCCAACGTTCACAGAACGCCTTGCACGCCTAGCAACTTGTAACAGCCAGGTTTTTCTTACCTTTTGATAAGTTCCGATCTTCTGTGACCTTGCCAATCTCGGAAGATTGGCAAGCACGACACCACAAGCGATCAATCAAGAAACCATAAAAGAAGCATTAAACAAGAAACGAGAATAGAAACAAGAAAATCGATGCAAATTTATTAGAATGTAATCTTTCAAAGGGGTCCATCGGCACGCAAACCAAAAACATCTCAGAGCAAAAAGATCACTATCGAGAAATCCACAGAATGCAGCAAAGAAAGCATCATCATGGCAGTGGCAGCGAACCTCCTCCACACAGGCAAGCTTGAGCGTAGTAGCTGACTTCACGGTCCATCGGAGACGTAGTCGAAGTCAACGCTGAGAGTATCCTCTAAAAACAACAAATTAGAAAGCTGTGATTACGAATACTCAACAAACCGCATACTACTTATCAACAATGTATGCACCCAAATGGTTTCAAAGGTAAAGGCTGGCTCAAGTGCTAAATGCAAGTTTAAAACATTTTATTTTTCTTTAAAGATGCAAGAAAGTTTTATTTAAAACTGTCAAATCTTATTATCTTGCCCCGCAGGGATCTCTGTTATCCCAGACGGGGGTTCATTTTAAATGCCGGTGTAATCTTCACACCCGACCACAGCTCAAAGGGCAGAGTCCAAAACATTTTTAAATAGAAAAGGAGAGAAGAAAACAAAACTACTATACGAGGAACACAACTCAGGGGTGTCCTTTCAAAAAGGACATGGCAATGCGCCTTGACTGTAACTCTACAGAGTTTATGCACCTGAACCCACGAAAAGTGCCATCGGGACTACCGTCGTAGTCGTAACGAACACACAAGACCCGTCCACAAGCTTTAATTGGCGTTATCTGTCCTCCAAAATAGGGATCCCAAATGCCTACGCAATCCGGTCTTGGAGCTGTGAAGAGCCTACCACTGATCTGGTAGGGTATCTCAATCTCATGTTGGGAGTCATAGCTCTACACCACACTAACACGTCACCGCCAACCCATGGGTAAACAACTAGTCTCGGCAAGCTTCAAGATTAAGCCACTGCCCATACAGGATAACGTGATGTGCATGGTGGTCAACTGAGCGTACAAGGCTCGAAGTACTCGATTCTTAATTGCTAGGGTAGGCACTCTTTCCAACCTCAACGCCAACAACCAACAAGTGTCACGGAAAGATCTCAGCCCGGATCTTCCCATTGTACCCGCCACAGGTACGCCCATAGGGACTTCTCAAAAGTCCCCCAGCTCCTCATACTCCATCCTGCCCCCGCTAAATAGTTATGTATAGTTATTTACAAAACTCATACATTTGAATCACAGTTCAAAATCATTTAACAAAAATTCTATTTTTATAGTGATAGGTGTGAGGTAAAAATAAATGCCAATAAGCATGCCTAAGCATAAAATAAAATAATTATTCTAAAGTAATCCTAGGGCTCATATTTGTAGAACAATAAATAGACACGGCTTAGAAATGTTGCTAGCATATTTTAAAATAGTTGGCATCCAAATTAGGGTTGCAAACAAAACATGCAGTTTAAAATGCTTGGTACAAAAGTGATCAAGGAACACGGCTTGTCTAACAGCTCGAGATCATAGTCAGAATCCGGGTCGTCGAACTGAGCGGGCTCACAGTACTCCTCCTCGGGATCACCAGCTAAACACAACACGAACAAGGGTGAGACTAGGTATGTAATAATTTAAATTCGATTAATTAAATCTAAATTTAAATTACTAGGTTAAACGTGCTCAAAACGTTCCCCGGAAAATTCTACACAACGTTCTCGACGAGATGAATTTAACGGAACAATTTTGGAAATCTTTTGAGACCAAATGGAGTTCCTCAAAAATCCCCGAAGATTAACTGTACGAAAATAATTCCAAAAACAACCAGACTGCTGATCAGTACATGCTGGATTGTGCCCCAAGAACAGTGCTGCTCCACTTCTCTTTCTTTATTCCAATACTTATCTCTGATCTTCAAGGCAGCTGACACCACCAGGCCTCTGCTCCCTAGCGAACGCACAAAGTGCACGGAACCTAGCAACTCTCTCCATCGATGCTTCCAAGAAGCTCTGACACGGTTTCGATGGGGAACGACGCAAGGGAAATAAAGTAGACAAAGATGCTCACTGCGACTTGGACGGGGACTGCGTAGGACAGAGACGCACGGGCGACGACGTGTGCCGAGGCAGAGCACTGCAGCGCTGCGGATCAGGGCTAGTTGCGGATCGAGAAAGCGATCGACGGGTTGACGCTGTTGACGGCGCGGTCGACCGGAACGGAGTGGCAACGCGGGCGACACGCGAATCGGAGACGGGGCGAGAGACAGAGACGGATCGGCGCGCGGGACGGAGCGGTTGACCGGGGCCCGATCTCCTCTGCAGCTCTGAAACTTGGAAGAGGGGAAAGGAAAATGGGGAAGAGAGAGAGGTTAGTAGAGGTTAGTGAGAAGGATAAGATGGAGGGGGTATTTATAGGAGAGATTAATTAGGGAGGTTTGAGAATTAATTAAAGACTTTGGAAATTAATTAAAGAGTTAATCTCAGCCCAAGAAAAGCCCGTGGACCAAAATTATTCTGGCGCCAAAAAATCAAAAGGAGAAATTCGAAATTGAACGGAACGAAATTGGGATAAACTTCACTTCGATTAATCTGAAAATTTCGGACCGTTACACAACTCCTCCAAGGATGGCACGACGATGTTCGTCGTGGAGATCTTAAAGATCATGGTGGAAACGACGATTCGGTTTGTGCAACCGGAATCACTCGTCCCCAGCGAAGTCGCCAAAAAGTGTGTTGACGCCGAAATCAGGTCCGTGTGCAGGAACGCCAGCATTTCCTCAACGCCGAGTTTGGGACAGCGCCTAGACAACCCCGCCTCGAGAGAGACCCTGTCGGAAGAGGATCGTCTTAGGGTTGATCCGGGCTTATCAGGCCAGCCGGATCGACATCGGTCGTCACCGGGACGAAGGAAGAATAACAAAACAGGGTCGAGTGAGGGGATTAGGGTTAAAGAAGTGCAAAATGTAAAAGCAAATGGTTTGATCGATTGGGATTCCTCTCAACCGGCCATGGGCCTCTGTTTTATAGAGGTGATATGGTCTTATCCCACAGGGCAACGGAAAATAATTTGAAATTGATCTGTTGAAAACTTTACTAAATCGACACCACCGGAGTCTCCGGTAAAGTGTCGAAAACTCCGGTGACCGGAGTCTTCGGTATGACGCTGGAGGATCCATCATGTAAATCCAGGGAACCCGAGAGGGCATGCCAGACACTCCAATACTGTGCCAAACACTCCGATGTACAAAACACCGAACCCGAGAAGACTTACCGAACTGTCTGGCAATGTGCCGGACACTCCGGTGGGCCAAGTGCCCAAACCCGAGAAGGCTTACTGGACAGTCCAGCACAGTGCCGGACACTTCGGTGGGCGAAGTGCTCAAACTCGAGAGGGCTTGCCGGAGACTCCGGCATTGTACCAGACACTCCAGTGATGCCATTTTTTTGTGTCAACACTATGTTCAAAATGGCAGTGCGCTCCAAGGTCGGTAATCACTACTGGAATCGATGGTTTTCCGAAGGAATGAAAACCCTTGGGATAGCCTGGAAAACCTTAGGAAACAATTCCTAGGGAAAAGGTCGACAGGAAACAGAGAATGCCCTACCATTTTTTTACAAAACCCGTAGGGAACGGTTCGTTCCATAGGAAAAAATAAATAAAAAGCCACGCGGGCCCTGCTGCCCGCCTGCCCACTGCACCACCACCCCTTGCTACACTGCACCGCTGACCCCTAGCTCTGCGGCACGCGAGCTGCTGCCCCTGCTCCCTGCTCCGTCCGCCGCTGCAGCCTCAGCTCGCGTGCCGCTCCGTCGCCGGTCCGCAGCTCTGTGGCCCCTGCAGCCGACCTTGCTTACGCGCCGTTCGCACCCGTCACGCCTCTGGTTGCCGCCGCTATAGCCTGTGCTCGCGCGCCGCGCCTCGCTGGTCTGCCGCCGCTGCCGACCTTGCTCACGTGCCTTTCACATCTGTTGCACCGCTGGTTGCCGCCGCCGCATCCTCTGCTCGCGCGCCGCGCCGTCGCAGGTCCGCCGTTCCGTCGCCGCAGCTGCAGCCTCTGCTCGCACGCCATCTGCCGTCGCGCTGCTCGGTCGCCATTGCTGCTACCCCTGCCGCCCCTGCTCGCGCCATCCACTGTTACATCACTTGGTCGCCGCCTCTGCTCGTCCGCCGTTCACTGTCGCGCCATCGCTGCCGCCCACTGGCTGCCGTTGCTCGCGTGCTGTTGCCGCCGCTCCGTCCGTTGTTGCGCCGCAAATCCGCCCAGCCCAGCTGCAATGAGAGAGATGTGGATGGGGGCGACGGGCTGGAGATAAAGAACGCTGGAATTTTGAAAGAGGAAAGAGAAAGGACATCGACATTTTAAAAGACAACGGAGGGAGCTGATTTCCCTAGGAAATATCGACCATAGTAGGGAAATAAGGCTAATTCCCCTAGGAATCTAACTAAATCTGTAGGGAAAGGAACTTTTCCCTAGGAACTTCGAATTCCTAGGGAAAGTTTTAGATTTCCCTAGGGCTCCAAAATAACCCTAGAGAAAAAAAATTTCCTATGGAAATATGTCGATTCTAGTTGTGAATGGAGAATCTACCAAGTTTTGGCTTGACTGATGCCTGGATGGTAAAACAATTGCTGACCTGGCTCCTGCTCTCTTGCAGACAATAACCCAAAGAATGAAAAAGAATAGGACAGTGGCACATGCACTTACCAACCGGGTTGGGTGTTGGACATCACTGTGCCTTTCTCAATATAGGCCATAATTGAATATATGCGGATATGGCATTCGGCTGACGGTTTGGTGCTACAGCATAAAGTTGAAGATCGTCGTCACATTTGTAAGCTATCGAAAACTGGTGTCTGCACTAGCAAATCAACCTATGAAGCCTTTTCCACTGGTGTTGTTCGTTTTGCACCTTGGATGCGCAGCCCGAAAACCTGTCGTCCATTATGCTGCAGGTTCTTCT
>BCLF01000001.1:7748151-7774271 GCA_001602275.1 Zoysia japonica | reverse complement strand
TCCCTCTAGGTGGACCAACGAATATTCGCTTCGGTAACCGCCTTGGACAGGGTATAAAAGGAGGGCACCTACCTCACTTCAACACACAACACAAGGCAAAGAGCACCACTCCAAAGGCACTAGCATTAGTTCTTATTGTATGAAAGATAGAGAGAGCGAGGGGTATCAAGGAGAAGTGTTGGCCTCATCAGTATTTTCTCCATGCTTGTACCCCGATGAGTGTCTTCGAGGCTTGTGCTGAGGAGAGACGTACCTATCTGTATCTTCTCCAACATTGTACTTCGGTGTTGCTCCTGAGGATTTCTAAGATAAGTGTCGGGCGTGTCGACACTATCTTCAAACTTATACTTCTACGAACTTCTTGGTTCAAGTATGTGTTGGTGATTCTCGTGCTTGTTCATAGTCTTTTGACTTAATAAGATCAGGTTCAAGTAATGCGCTAAGAATCAACCTTACCTTGTCTCCAGACTCAGCCATTTTGAGAATCCCTCTCTACCCATGCCTACCTAATTCTTGTTATCCTTGGACGAAGTAAGTTAGGAGATAGTTCACCTCATGTTTGATAACCTTGGAATACTATAAGGGAAGTGCTACATACAATGGTAGTTCGTGCACTTACGGATTTATCCGTGGAATACTATAAGTTCTACAAGCATTTCTGGCTCCGACATTGCTGTATTACCTTCGAGACTAGTTCGTCCTTATATCCTTTTTAGTATTTTTATTTCTTACCTGTGTTCTACAATGGAGCTACCCATATCTCAACTCTCTGCTTCGAAGTGCAAGTTCTTTGAGCCACCTCCTTCATCAAAATTATTAAAACATCCGAGATTGAACTCCGTCCTAGCTTTATATCCATGGTTCACGAACAATCCTTCTCTAGGCATGACCATAAAACCCATACCATCATCTGCGGGAATTTGAGCTATTGTATTTGTCGGGATCATATACCCCCGGTATCCATGATTTCAGCCCAGTTAACAAAACCAGCCATGAAGGATGGCCTATCGCACCACCGGCCGTGAATCAAGTCCACCAGGTTAAGGCCCATCCAATCCTCAGGAGTTGGGCATTATTCGATCCGTCAAAACTCAAGGTCGGGAACCGCCTTACCTGCCTGACCCCTAGGTCGGGCAACCGCCTTCGACGACCAACTCCCAATAATACGAAAGATGCCTGACACTGTGTAGTAGGCATTGTCTGCTGGATGGTGAATGGAAAGCTTACTTTGTCCCTCCAACGCTGGGCAAATGACGAATACAAGGACGACGACAAGGTGACCTAGTGCTCAGAAACTGTCAGGGAATAAACTTCGAGATGCTCACGACCCCACCCGTCAGGGGGCTGCTTGGTTTTATACGCTTCAAGCCATTGTAACCTTGGTCCGACCCCCTATATAAGGGCGCACCGAGGACCCTAGAGAGACATGGTGTCATGAGATGACAACAGGACGCTGCCAAGGCAACAGTAGCTATATACTGCCACGACAGGCCAAGAGTTCTTGATCGAACAAGAACCCTAGCGCCATTGTAATCCTCATTCAATCAAGCAATACACACTCTCAATACTGACATAGGGTATTACATCTCCGTGACGGCCTCAACTAGGCTAAATCACTGGAGTCTCCTGTAGACTAGGCCACCTCAACGAGAAGCGAGCACGAATCCCTCTCGAATACGAAAATTCTACTGTGCCGGTGATCAAAACACCGACAGTACTTATGCATGAATATTTCAAGAATGACATGAGAAACTCTTAGATAGAAATTGTACCCTTGTCTCTCAAAGAGAAGGCAAAGTAATTATACACTCTTACCATAATAAGGGTGAATGGTGACTGGCAAGGATTTCGAGACCGCTTTTATCTACCTTTCTTTCCCTGTTCCATGTCATTCCTCTGCGATGGGAAGTTGTCAAATTTCAACAAACATAGGAGACCATAGGTGCAGCTTGGGCTAGGTTTTTAGCGCTAATCCAAATAGGTCCTAACTTATCTATGCCGGAACATATGTTGCTTCAACATTTTTTTGTTCGATCTAAGAAATCTGCCCTATACCTTGACGTCTGTGCCGGTGGATCCTTCTTGCAAAAGACAACAGAGGAAAGAGAAAAAAATCCTAGAGACAATCTTAGACAACACCTCAATCTTAAACTCTAGCAACCCACTCCACACAGACGTACGTCAAGGCAAGCTATGAGGAGACCTTTTCAGTCGAATTCAAGCCATTATCATCTACATCTATAGATTCGGCGTTGAACCCTCACCCGAACCACAAACATCCTGGGAAGAAGAAATTCAACATTTGGAATAAAGTAACCACCAACAAAACTTAAGCGCGCGATTTGCATCTTGAAAAAGAAATTGGAGAGAGAGAGAGACAGTGGTGGTGTCATGATTGAGGGATGCGGATTTTGGAGAAAATAACTAGCCTTCCTATCCAACTCCAAACATATTATCCTTCAAGGCAAGAGACAAAGATTTAAATGTATTGCCTACCAAAATTAGTCAGCTAGGGATGGGGATTAGGAAAAAAACTTGCCTTTTTCTCCGGCGTGCGCGCACAACTAATGAATCACCCATTGCAAGAACAAGGCAGAGGAATAAATTAGGGAAGACCATGAGAGAAGCAGTAGGGACGAGTAGATAGAGGGGGAAGCAGCTTGCCTCACCTGGACGAGAGAGAGCGAGCAATGAATGGTGCGAGCGAGCAGTTCCTGTCGATGATAATTATCCATGGCCAGTGAGCGCAGAATGACGGTGGTAACTTTATTTGTTTCCGGCCTTGTATGCCCTGAGCTGAAAAAGTTGTCTTAGGTGCGTGCGCGAGCCAGACTCATGAGAAACTGGATTCGTAAATTCTTTATTAGCTATAAAAAAACTTGTAGTTTTTTATCAGCCACTCAAAATTTTTAATTTCCTAATCAACCACTAATATTAAATTTCTTTTCTTATTCACCACTTCTATACATTTAAAGATTTGAAAAAGACCTTTCTGCCCTTCTTTCAATTTTTCTTAAATTTTATCATTACTCATTTTAGTATATGTTATTTGGTTTTGAGGCTTCTAAAATTTCACAAGAAATTTTTTTTACTTATAATTCAAATTGAATTTTAAATTTTAAAATTTAATCTGAACCATTTTATTTCCTTTTAAGCTTGTGGGTCATAATATAAATTTATTAGATGCAATTGATTTATATAACATTCAATAAAATGGGTAATGAAAAAACTTAGTAAAAAAGTGATTGAGGGGCAAACAAGTCTTTTTGAGTCCTCTAAATATATAAAAGTGACAAATAAAGAAAAAAATAATATTAGTGATTGATAAAGAAATTCAAAACTTTGAGTGGCTAATAAAAAATCAAAAGTTTTTTCTACGACTAATAAGAAATTGATCCATTTATTTTTGTTTCCGTAGAGCCAGGTCAAGAGCCGCTGGTTGCATCTCCTCGGCTCGATCCATCTCTCCACCCAGGCAACCAAACACCTAGGCGGTGGATCACATGGGCCTTATTCAGCCATCTGCGCGGAACCAATCATGCCCATCCTCAATCATGTTAGAGTCAGTTATTTATTGAGCGAATTTTAAAATAGACCTAAATAAATATTAACCGTTCATTTACGTTGATCTCGAGATTTAAATTATTTTTTTATCTTCTAAGAGGTAAAACAGTTTTGATAATTATTAATTGTTGAATCATTCAATTTAGAAAGTTATCAGTGAGTTGTGGTAGTGATGGTAATCAGAGATATGTATCCTTATATACGGTTGAAATCAAATTCGTGTATTACTTCCTAAGAGGTAAAAAAAATCACTTGTTCTATATATTTAAAAGGGCTCATTTATAATAGTACTCATTCCGTTTTTAAATTGTTATCGCCGTTGATTTTAAACATCAACTTTGATTATTTGTCTTATTCAAAAAATTAATTCAAATTTAAAAAATTATAAGTTGTAATTCAAACATTTTTAAAAATAAAAAGAAATTATAATAAAATATATATAATTTATCATTTTTTTAAGTAAAATAATTAGTCAAATTTGATGTTTGTAGTCAATGGCAACATCAATTTGAGATGAGAACGGAGGACACTGAATGCTGCCGGATCCGAGTATCAGACTGCCGGACCTGTTAGATAGCTGCACGGCTGGGTGAGAGCACACCATTCTTGACCATATCCAACCAAGATTGACTATTAAACCAGCAGGCATCAGGCATCTCGCTCTGCCTTCTGATCTCTGAGGTGATGACGCTGGAAGGCTCGTGCCACGGCGTCCACATCGTGTCTCGGCGCATGGTGCATCCATGGACTGAACGGCAAGTGAACCTGTCACCGACGGCAACAGCAAGCGAACTGAGATGGTGCACCTTTCGCCGTGGGACCTTCAGATGCTCACCGTCGACTACATCCAAATGGGCGTACTCCTACCCAGCTGCCCGATGGGGCCGGAGCACATGGTTGACCACCTCGCAAAGTCCTTGGCGAAAGCCCTGCACGCTTCTACCCCTTCGCCGGCCGTCTCGCTGTTGACGAACACGGCGGCAAAGGAGTCGTCACCGTTTCTACGCTCTGCACCGGGGACGGCGCCGAGTTCGTCCACGCCGCGACCGATGCCACTGTCACCGACGTGACGGAGTCGTTGCGCATCCCTCGCGTGGTCTGGTCCTTCTTCCCTTTCAACGGGTTCGTGGGCGCCGACGCCGCAGTGGCTGGCGGGTCCCTCCCTGTCCTGGCCGCACAGGTCACGGAGCTTGTCGACGGCGTCTTCGTCGCCCTGTCGCTCAACCACGGCGCGCGGACGGGACCGCCTTCTGGCACCTGTTCAACACGTGGTCCGAGATCAGCCGTGGCCAAGAGGGGACGACCATATCCATGGTGGCCCCGGTGCTGGAGAGGTGGTTCCCAGGCACCTGCCCCGTCCCAGTGCCTCTGCCATTCGCCACGCTGGAGCATGCCGTGCGGCGGTTCCATGGCCCGCCCGTGGAGGAATACTTTTTTGCCTTCTCCGCGGAGAGCGTGAGCAACCTGAAGGCGAGAGCCATCGCCGAGATGGCCGCAACCCACCCTGGAGCCAACGAAGATATATATCCTCACTCCAATCGCTGCTCGCGCACCTACGGCTCGCCGTGACCCAAGCGCGGCGCCTCCCGTCGGGCCAGGAGACGTCGTACACGTTGGCCCTCGGATGCCGGGGACGCGTCAAGTGCGTGGCCCAGGCCTACGCGGGGACCGCCATGGTGCGGTGCGTAGCGAGGGCGACCGCCGGCGAGATCCTGCGTGGCGGGCTGGGTCGCGAGGCGTGGCTGCTGAACCGCGCGGTGGCGTCGCAGGACGAGGCGGCGCTGGTGGGGTCCGTAGCATCGTGGCACGAGAAGCCACGGTTCGCGTACCTGGACGGGTGGTGGAACCCGGCGTTGGTGGTGACGGGTAACTCGCCGCGCTTTGACGCGTTTTCTTTTTGATCGTTTAGCTTTGTTTCTGAGGTAAGAGTTTTTTTTCATAATTAATACTGGAATGCATGGAGCGCTACTGTGATGTGAATAATCACAGTGATTCAGCCTTTGTCACTGTAACATCCGCTTCTCTTCGATCAAACATCAAATGAATAATTTGATCGCAGTTCTAGAAAGTTTACACTTGCATCACGAGGCATACACCCCATTTTGTTTCACATCACACTATCGAGGTCAAGGTGTATGTGTAGCATGCGTCGCACTACAATGCTTCACTTCGTACATAGGCACCTCCTGATATTTCACCGCTAACAATATATATGCAGTCTATGAGCGGTGTCAGGGTGTTTGGAATCAACAATTAGATCTGAGGGTTAGAATTGAAGAGGTACTTGATTAAAGGAACTTTAATTGTGGACTCGGGACCAATTTTTTGTGGGTCTGGTGCTAATGTTTTTATTTTTTTAATTAAAGTAAGGTTAGATTTGATATTTCATATTTGAGCGATTCGACGGTTCGACGGCTTCGCAGATGGCGCAGATCACGGCGGCTTCGCAGGCGACGAGGTCGGCGTCGTCGTATTCGTAAGCGGCGGCTTTGCAGGCAGCGCAGAGTGCAGCGGCGTCAGCTTGGCAAGCGGTATAGATTGCGGCGGCGTCGTAGTGGCAAGTAACTACTGAGGTGGGCGCGGCCGCTTCGCCTTGCCGCGCGCGTGGTGGAAGAAGGACGACTCTGGTGTCCAACCGTAGCACGACTCGGCTGCAACCCTCGGGGATTTGTTACCGGGGTGATTAATGAGGGAAATTACTAAACTACCCTCTACTACAGTTAATTAAGTTCGTAATTAATTAACGTCTGTGATGTAACAAGGGTGTCGGTACTAAGGTACCGGCCAAGCATCCTAACACCGCTCGCAGTCTATGGGCTCGTTTGGCTTGTTTCCAAAGTACACCACCAAGCTTTAGATGCGCCCGCATGAATTTGGCCATCGATTTGGTTGAATGCCTGCAGTTGGGGTGCCCACAGAACGACACCCGCGCGTAGTTTATTTTTTTTCGTGCGTTGGCGAAGCGACGACGGCAAAATCGTCCGCCAAATCGCTGGCTATTGGTGCAGCACGCGTGGGGAAGAACACCTCTTACCTGAATGGTGTGTACAGAGCCAATCAAACGACCAATCTCCGGACCGTACCAAAATAGGCCCTGTTGTTACACTGTTTGGAAATATTATTAAAGTAAGCCCCTGAAGTGGTCCTTAGCTTGCGGCAGAGCTTTCCCGTTTCTCCATCGCTTTCCCAGGAACGAAGCCGGCCGGCAGCGAAGCTTGCGTGCCCGAGCGTTTCAGCCGTGACCGAGATCGCTTGCCTGGGATTGGGTGGGCAGCGGGCGAGCGCGCATCGTGGAGGGACCGTGACAGGGTTTGGCTGTATGCATCTCCTTGGATGTGCACGGCGGCAGCATAGTCACACTTGCGGCAGGCGGAGCTAGGCAGTCGCGGATCCAGATGAAAGATTCATTGGTGTCACTTACACGTATCATGCTCTAATCTCAAATAAATAGTACTAATTATCACTCTAATTACATGAAGATTATAGATTCCATTGGTGTCAAGTGACACCACTAAAACACCTGGCTCCGCCCCTGGAGCTAGGAGGCAGTTCGTGATGGACGGTACACTAGTGGCCACCAGATCTCGCCGCGTACGCCGACCTTTGGCTACCTACACTCTACCGTGCTCCACCTCCATGCGGCTGCTGGCCTACAGAGGAATGCCTCATCTATCTCTCCCTCTCACCAACGCAGCCGGCGGCAGATGTTGCGCGGCCTAGTGCTGAAGTCGTGACAGAGATCACTGCCGGCTTATTTCGGGAAGAAAATTAAAATTGTTATTTTGATAGAAACATTGCATAATTTAATTCTAAACGATTTAACTCACAACTGCTCCCTCCATCCTAAAATAAGTATCTTTTAGATTTTCAAACATGGAGCTTTGATCATTTGTTTTATTTAAAAAAATTTGTGAAATTACTATTTATTTTATTGTGAAGTGATTCATTAAGTAGAAGTTCTCTAAGTTTGACGTATTTATTTTTATATTTTCGTAAAAAATTTCAATAAGATTAATTGTCAAATGTTGATATCAAAAAATAAAAAAATATCACTTATTTTGAGATGAAGGGAGTATAGACAATAGAAATGACATGACAAGCACCTGCACTTTGAGATCAGAACTGGATGTGTATCATTATAATTTATATCACGAGGAATGAGGAATTGAGGAGTAAATAGTTGCACAAGTTTGAGTAAGTGATGGATTTAGGCTTCATTTGGCACGATGACTCATTTTTATGTGGTCAAGTACTTAAATTTTATCTGAAATTTTTTACCAATACAAGAATTTAACCAGCCTCTAGGGGTAAAAAATGGCAATCCCAAAAATCAGAAATCTGATTTTTTTTTTTGTCACAGCGCTGACCTCGGATTAGATCCATGGTTTTAGAAATCAGAAACAGCTCGATTTAAAACAGTGTAAAAAACCAGCCGGTTTACCCGATTTTGCTACAATATATAGTTCGGTTTTAGGTGAAAATCGATCGTTCAATGAAACCGAGTCCGTTCAATTTCCTATTTTTTAAATCCTGATTAGGATCCTGTTTGACACATCTGTAATTTGTTAAAAAAAATTTACTTTTTAGCAAATTTTTACCAACTAAAAAAATAAATTGATTTTTAGTTCATTTTAAAAACAACTAAATTAATATGCTGTAAAATAAATTTATTATTAACAAACTTTAATTTTTTTACAAATAAATTAAAAATAAACTGTGCCCAAACAGAATCTAGACGTCCGTAACGAAATTGAAAACTGCAGCGAGCCTAGCTCAGTTATTCATTGTTTTTTAATGTGATGTATACGGATCTTTTCTTAAAAAGGAAACAAAAACTGCACATATGTTGCAGCTTTTGTTTGAGGTTGCAATGACATGCAGAGAGTGTAACACTTCGTGTTTACGAATAATAAGGCAGGCGCTCCATTCGAATTCGAAATTCCCGAAAATCCGAGCTCGAAGGAATTTAAACTCAGTTTCAAATTGGTCCCAAATTTAAGTTTGAAATTAAAATAAATGAGTTCAAAATTTTCAATGAAATATTGTGAAACAAAAATCACTTTTGAAAGTTCTTGCAACCACTTGAATTTTTGAGGTTTTCGAAAAAAAATTATTTGAGGTTTAAAGGTCCCAAATACTTGATTTTTCTCTAAGTATAGCCTGTCTTTGAAATTAAGTAGAACATTATTTATTTCTATTTTGAGGTTGACCCCAAAATGAAAGTTGTTCATTTATAAAATTTTTACTCTCCTACCAAATTTCAGAATTTTTGGAGCTCAGAAAGGGTGCATTTCGGGTCAATAACAGAAAGGTGCACTGAAAATCCGGGAAAATTCGGGAAAAAGAAAAAGGCCGTGGGAGCCACCTGTCAGTCCCACTATTTCTCTTCCTTCTCTCCAACCGTCCAGCGCGCACGCCCTCGTGCCCTCGCCTTGCGCCTCCTCGCTGCATGTAGGCCACCGAGACAGGGACATGTCCAGCTCCATCTAATGCGCGAACTGGTATTCCGTCCGGCCTTCACTCTCTCCCTCTCTCTGTCGCGCTCGCGTCGCACCGGCCGAACACCGTCGCCTGTGAGGAACGGCGCAGCCGAGCGACCTCCAGCCCCAAAGCTTGGACGTGGAGCAGCGCCAGCCCCTGCTCGAGGTCCCCGGCGCACCAGCCCGCTCCCTTCCCCACTGGAACAAGCAAATTTGGGATTTTCCCCGATTTGAGACTCCATCAACCGTCGACCATCCTCCTCCAAAATCTGGTGAGGTCCAGCGAGCTCCTCACGATTCCTTGTGCCGGTAGCCTCCTCACCATCTCTGCTATCTCCAGGGTCAAGATCCGAGCAAATCGTGGAGCTCCTCGGCGGGATTTCGAGCTCCTGTCCACCGACGCCGTCGGAACCATCCACCTCGCCGGTGACACCCCACTTCCGGCGAGCTTTGATGGCGACAAACTCAATGCCGGTCCTCCCCTGTCCTCCCTAAAGCTCTAGGAGCAAGTCACTTGAGATTTCCTCCTACGCACCACCGAAGTTCCATCCGAGCCGCTCGTCGCCGTCGTACTTCTCCGGTGAGTTCCCCATGCCGGTGACCACCCCACTGGATTCCCCTGTTAACAGCGACCACGGTGGTGCCAAAATACGCTGCGACCGCTGTCAGTCAGCCGCCTCCGACGTGGCCCCAACGCGTGCCGGCCACCGGCCGCCCTGGTCGACAGGCCAATTGGCCCGCACGAAACCGGGCGCTAGGATCCCATGTAGCCATATGCCCAGATCCCGTGCGGCCACGATTCCCCGTGCGTCCCTGTGCGGCGCGGTCCGCAGTCTGCCACGTGGTGCCCAGAATTTGAATAATCTCGGAAATCATTTATTCCTTGTGCTGAAAATGTCAGCAATCTTTCAAAAATCGTAGAAAATTCATCCTAGCTCAAAAAATTTCAAATAAAATACCATTAGAATCCTCTCGTCATGTAGAATATTTTATAACTATAAAAGGTGCATTTTATCCATTTTTAATAATTATTTAAATAGAGTGCATCATACATAAACTCCTATATCTATTTTCATGCATATTAAAAATGTGAAAAATTCATAATTATATTCTACTAATTAATATATGTCATCTTAGAGTTGCTTAAAATTTATACACTTATATATTATTTATAAATAATTTATTACTCTTAGATACGAATTAATTCATTAGAAATTCATAATATTGCAATAAATTATAAAATTGGTTCAGAAATTATTTTATAGCCTTATTAATATTATGAGCAACTAAATTTGTGATTTATGTCTTCAAGAACCATATTAAGAAAATTTAGAAGTAATCTTCCCTATTATGAACTATTTATTTAGTATAGTATAGAAATTCGTTTCAGAACCCCTTTTCATATAAATCCTAGCAGTACTTTAGTGTAATAAAATCTTTTTTCATGAAATCATCATCATACTCTTTTTGTCATATCATCGCATATTCATCTTTGACACATGCATTCATGAGCATATCATCGCATGTGACCATCTCTGTCACATGCGATGACGAGAAAATATTAGATATCATTAGGTGCATAACTAATCACACCGGCATATCATTTCACGCATTTAGAAAATGTCGTGGAAGACCAAAATCTAGCGCTGATCGCTCCAGAGTCATCCATCGCTGAAGACCTTCCTCTTGTTTGTGCTAACTCTTAGCAAACCGAAGGCAAGCCTCGGTGCATTAACCCTGTTTTAAAATTTTGTTTTATCATTATGTATTGCATAGTTAATGTAATGTGCATTAAGTTGTAGTAGTTATTTGGAACCTTAGGATACATGATAGTGCCATTTACCTCTATTGAGTATATATTGGTATAGATAACTCGATGTAGAGCTAGGCCATAAGTTCTAATAAACTGTAGGTTGGATTTTATCCCACACTTGAATAAACCTGAGACCGAGCGGGGATAGAGTATAGGACGGTTCTCGGTGGTAGCCCCGTCTGTGTCGGTTAAGCACCGATTCGAGTGTGGCCCTGTTGAGCAAGTTTGAACGTATCAAATAGATACTGAGTACATGGGACTCAGAAAACTGATGTAGCAAAACGCCGTAGTGGTTGAACGAGCCCCACCTCTCTTTTGGCGACGGCGGAGGAGAGCCTTGTGTCTAACCATAGATATGTCCTACGTGGTGATCGCATGAAGGACTCTGTGTTTGGGAAAAGTGCGCCTGTTCGGACTGGCCCTATGAGTTGAGCGAATGAGTTGAGCGAAAGGTGGCCACGTGCGGCTTCCGGGAAGCGCGTACGTGTTGTGTACTTCGGGTTTTTTCAGCTGGTGTATATCGATTATAATCGCTGCCCCTCATAGTAACGAATAATACTTGTTCACTAGGTAACATCGTAGTAACAACTGGACTAATAATATTAATAATATGATTTATTTGGTCAGTTATAGGGAATTGTTTGGCAACCATGCTTGCTCTAGTTTATAGTGTAAATAAAATTTACATTTCTGTGAACTTAAATTAGTGCTAAAAGTTGAAAGTAAAGATCCACTGTTAGTGCTATGTTTTATACAAATGGCTATTCCCCTTGAGTCAGCCTCTCATACTTAAAAGTCAGCTGTAGTTGACCAATTTTTTACGAGTAAATCTTGCTGAGTAATTAGTACTCACGGTTTGTTGTTTCTCTTTTTGTCATGTGTTCTCTTCTTGCAGGTAGCTGGTGTAGCTGTTACAGCCAAGGAGTATGGAAAGATAAGGCTCCTGCGAACTGGTCCTGTGAACCGGTTCTCTCCTCACCGAACTCTGATCGTGAGGAGTGAAGTATGTTTTAAGGCAAGATATGTTTCATAGTAGTAAACTGTCGTATCTTTTTTGTATCGCTTTCATTATATTTTAAACTCTGTTTCTAACTTATCTCTTCTAAGACTACTTGAACTTTATTGTAAGATTTTAATTGATTTTCTATTTTATATTATCACTTGTGTTGGACTCTAAGATCAGCGGTCTAGTATTTTGAGACGGCTCTGCCACAAAGCGCCGAGCAGAAAAATCCAATCAGTCAAACGGATGGAGCTGCTGTCCAACACCCCGGTGCACCACGCCGTGCCGGACGAGTTTATCATGCCGCTGGAGAAGCGCCCTGAAAACGACGAGCTCGTCGACCCCACCGTCACCCTGCCGGTCATCGACCTCACCGCCGGCCGCCGGCACGTCGTGGAGGAGATCATCAACGCCGGCAAAGAGTTCGGCTTCTTCCAGGTACGCACGTCATCGATGGACTACCAGTTACCAACACCGCGATTATTCTTGGACACAATGTATCGATTGTTGCAAGCAGGTTGTGAACCACGGCGTGGGCGACGACGTGGTTACGGGGTTCCGCAGCGCTGCAGCAGAGTTCTTTGCGATGCCGGCGGAGGAGAAGCTCCCCTACTACTCAGACGACCTCAGCAAGCCGTTCCGCGTCGACACGAGCACAGCCTACGTCGTCGACCAGAGCGACGGCTGCGGCAGCGCTAGATACTGGCGCGACTACCTCCAGCTGCAGTGCTTCCCCATCGACAGGTTCACTCCGGACTGGCCGGCCAAGCCCGACGCATTCAGGGGCAGCCTCACCGCGTACGCTGGGGCTGTGGAGCAGCTGGCCGCCAGGGTCCTCGGGCTCGTCGCGGAGGGGCTCGGGCTGGATGAGAGCTTCTTCCGTGGCGGGATCAGCGGTGGCGGGACGCTGATGAACGTGAACTGGTACCCGCCGTGCCCTGACCCGAGCCGGACGATGGGCCTGCTGGCGCACTGCGACCGCCCGCTCCTGACCGTGTTGTCGCAGGGCGACGTCAGTGGTCTCCAGGCTAAGCACAGGGGCCGGTGGATCACCGTGCAGCCCGTCCCCAACGCTTTCGTCATCAACTTCGGCCATATGATGGAGGTCGGAGATGAAGTTTTACAGCACTTTCCCAAATCCCAATCCATTATGAATCTTTGATCTGAAATGGGTTTTTATGTATTGGTGACATCACTCGTTGTGTATATATGTGTGTGTGCAGATCGTGACGAACGGGTTGCTTCACAGCGTGGAGCACCGCGCGGTGACCAACTCGAGCGCGGCGAGGTTGTCGGTGGTGACCATCACGATGCCGGAGATGGACTGCCGCGTCGAGCCCGCGCCAGCGCTGGTGAGCGACGAGGAGCCGGCCAAGTTCAGGCCCTTCCTCTTCCGAGAGTTCAACGAGGCGTACACAGAAGCAGCAGCCAATCGGGAGATCGTGCTCCACCGCTTCAGGATACAACCGGCACATTGATTTGGAGCAAATGAGCTTTTGTTCAAGCTATATATGATTGGCAACTGATATGTAGCATGACATTGTTTGTGTGCAAACTACAGCACTGTATTTTTATAGACGAATTTAATACATGTCATTATAATTTTGCAAACTTTAAAATATGATATTGATGTGTCAATGACAAGTGAGACTCTGCAAGTGAATGACATGAGGGCCCAAATAGCATATTTCAAATTTCACAAAATTATAATAGCATGTATCAAATTAATCCTATTTTTATTCCTTGTCCAATGTTGAATAAGGGTATAGCAGGATGGTTTGTCAGATGTTATTGAATTATTGTCTTTTCAGTGCATCTCAGTGATTTTCATTCCGACACCTAGTAGATGGGATGACTGAAGCGCCTGTCGTTCAAGTTGACACGAGTACGTGATCAGTTGTAAACAAGTAAATTATTAACCAAAAAATTACACCGGAGGGTATAAGATAATAATTGAAGATATTAATGCTAAGACTATGTTGACGAGCATACTAGGGGACAATAAGATGAGATACACGATTAAACAAACAAACACGCACAACAGTTTCTTAATTAAGGGTATGTATTTCCTTCATAGATGCTCTTACTCTACGCTCCTCTCTAGTCCTGCAGAAATAGATGCAAGATTTAGTCCAGTGCAAAGAGTGAAATGTCCTTAAAAGAGATTGCCCCCTTCATAGCACGGGAGCTTTGATGTTAGGAAAACCAGGATTAAGTTTTTGAAGCAATTTTGATGACAAGAGGGATTATGACTAGCTGATCGTATAATTAGTTAGGCAGCTAAGCGGAATTGATAAAAGTGCTTCGAAAAACATATTCTTAGATCACAGGGAGAATATATTGTTCCACAACATTCATTGTTCAATTTATCAATTAGCACTGAGTTAATTAAATCGAAGTAAGTTTCCTTTTAACTACTATAAGCAAGTTCATTCTCCCTCTGTTAATTAAATTATTATCATTAGAATGGTAACTTTAGTGTTATTTTTGAGCTAGAATTCCTATCATCACGACATCAATTCAAGAACTAAGAGAATAATTGTCAGCCCTATGTTCTTTTTGTGGCCATGACTATCCGTTAAGGAGTGGCCAGGGTTGCTTGCTCTTGTAGCTTTATCCGAAACAGATAATCAATTCGCCTCTCTTATTATTGTATACTGTATTATCACGAGAGTCGATGTGTAAGGCAAAATAAGTCAAACCACTGCTATGGACAGTAAAAAGACAAATTAAAAAGTGAAAATTTGAACCATACTAGTAAAAGAGACGTGCGAACTGCCCTTGGCCTGTACTGATGGGCCTTGGAGCTAAAAATGAACTTCAGGTCCAATCAGATATAGTGAAAAAAACACGTTTTAGAATCAGTGGCGGAGCTACAGTTGTAGCGTAGGTTGGGCCGCAATGGAAGAAAAACACCAGGCCTGGTACTGTAGAAAACTACAGTATCTGCTACAGTGTGAAAACGAGCCTATTTTCCTTGATCCCAGGGTGGGCCAGCCCACCTGCCACCCAGCTGGCTCCGCCAGTGTCTAGAGTGCTTCTACCAATAAATTTCTATATAAATTGTTTATATATACAACTCAAATGATGCAGCTTCAGTCAAATAGACTGAAACATCAACTTGTATGATTGGTATTGCAAAGATTTCGAATTTGGTGTGGCAATTGATAGCTACCGAAATAATGAGAAACATCGATAACAGGTAGTACCTCATCATCATTATCATCTCCCTTCACCAGACGAGTTGTGCCACCTTCTTTGCTTATTGGTATTTTCAGGTGTCCAAACGGAGTGTTGACATCAATGTGTCCCTTTATGGTGTAACCAGTGCCCCTTCCCCTAATCATATCCCACATAGCAGAACCAAAATCCTTGGGCCTGAAGCTGATCGGCAAGTTCAATGTAGTTATTTCCTGCTTCTTAATATTAGCAGATTCTTTGAGCTCAGCAGAAGCAATGCTCACGTTAGAGAGCCACAGTTCATAGTCCATTGCGTTCAGGCCCAAATCAAAATCATTTTGGTTTTCCAGATTCAAATGGAGGATGGCGGTTGACTCCTCGAAGGAGAAATGCTCGAACTTGATCTTAGCAACATCAACATCTGGTTTGTAAGGCACCGGAATCTCGCCGGTTTTCTCTAATGGTATAGAAATCCTCCCAAGAACGGGGATATCTATGTGGAGAACAACCTTGACTTTGTATGGAATGATGCTTCCTGGCTTAATTTCCTTGTATGTGCTCCTGATATCATCGTAGATGAGTGAAACAGGAATTTTGACAGTCTCTGAACCATGAGCATGTATTGTTCCTGCGTCAGGTATTGTTCCTGATACGAGCTTTCTTTCTTCACTTTCGATCAAGTATTCGATATCAACAAGGGGGATTGGGACAGGATTTGGGTTTGAGATCAGAGCATCGACAATAAGCTCTATCTTCTCAAGGCTGAAGTGAGGAATGTGGATTCCAGTAACATCAGCTGTAGGCTTTCCAAAGCCTATGGTCTCTTCGATCTTTTCACCAATATCTTGAATAAAATCCTTAACCTTGTCCAAGAAACCTCCTTTATCCTCATCATTCTCTCCCTCATGGTCTTTGTTTACCTTCCGTTCGGTCACCGTTGGACTTTCTGAAGATGACATATCCTAATAAATAAATTTTGATTTAGCTAACCTCAGATTCCAAATAAGGAAAACAAAAAACATTGTAATGGTGGATAAAAACCATTTCTTTCATAAAATACAGAATACACCATATATAACTGTGATTTGCGCAAGCGGATCATGTAAACGCTTGTATAAATCACTATTTCTACAGGCTCATCAATGCCAGCGGATCTTAAAGCCGCTTGTACAAAAGCCTTTAGGTCCATTTGTATAAATAGTTTTTGTAGCAGTGTAAATACTCCATGGATGTGACATCGAAACAGGTTATGAAGAGAAAACAAATATATGAAACCCTGTCGTCCCTTATAGAAACTTCCGTGAGATACTATTTCTATATGAGGGATTTCTATCCGACAAATAAAAATTTAACAGTATTTATACCAAAAAATTCTGCAGTACTATCTTCCAGTTCGACAGGGGTTTCAGTGACTCATGGATAACGTTTGATGATGCCTTGTAAGTAAGTCAATTCACATGCAATAAAAGAAACAAATAAAACGTTTCTGGTGCTCTGTCATTGCAGCCAATCCCCAACGCAGACAATCAGAATTCGTAATGATCCAGCCGCAGATCTTTGCGAACACTTCATTTACTCAAAGTTTAAAGAGCTCAAGTTTAAATGCCAACATAACGCAATGGTATTTCATTTACTACTAATAAACCGAATCAATCTCCTCATCTAAACGATATCATACTTGCAAAACAGAGACAGGTTGCAAGTTAATTTGCTACGTCGTCCATCATCTGTTGACCATTTAAAAACAAAAAAGAAAAATAAATGCGTACAGTGAAAATGAAGGAGAAGATTGAGCGATCTAAACAGTTTTTGAAACATCATAAAAAATAAAAGCATCAAGAGCTGGAGCGAAAGAGCCGGCAGGCCAAAATCTAAAACGCTGCGAGAAAAAATAAAGATCATGAACGGGGAGTCGACGGCCAATGAAACTAGCCCAAAATCAGGACCCATGAGGAGAGGTCAGAGACGGCGAGCCAGAGGTCAGGTACGAGGACGGCATGGTGATCAAGCAAAAAAGAAAGCACCTCGCTGGTGCACTTGGTTACCTGCGGATGGAGCAGCACCGGGCGGTCCGGGCGGGAGGAAAGATGCCGTCGTTGGTCACGAACGCGGAGTGGAGGGCATAGGAATCGAGTTTTTGTGGAGAGAGACGTGGCCCTGGAATGCAATGGCTGGCAGTGATTAACGGTGTGAGCGACAATTGTGTGCGGAAGGCTAAAGTTTTGGACAGCCTGTAATTACTCCCTCCCCGGCATGCAGTGCATTTTAGTTTATCCCACTAATTCCATTAGAGGGGACACATCTACATTCACCTCGCTAATTATATCCTAATTATTTACTATCACAAATGTAACCATCCTGATTTGCTTCATACTTCTATTTTACTATGCAGAGCTAAGATTATTTGGATCTCTCACCCTCTCACCTCTTTGATCTTGGTAAAACAAAATTAATTTCAGGCGCTTCCAAAAACTTTATACGGCCTCTACCCCGTGCAGGGACACGAAGGAACGTGAGTTTAGGAGACCTGCTCTCCCGACGTCGAAAGCACGTCGGCGACAGGTGGGGAGGACAAAGCAGCGCAGCACTCAACAAAAAGGAAAATGAGAGAATGATTGTGTGTATTGTGAACGATGTCTCGTCGCTCTAGTTATACACAAGAGCGCACACGTATATGTTAACTAGGCTGTCATATATAACATCTGTATATATGTAACTAGCCTACTATTTATATGAATATGTTAATTAAGTTACTATTTATACGAATATGGTAACCAGTCTGCCATCACAAAAATAATTGCTGACCAAAAATGATAAACGCAATATTCTCCTTTCATACGTGTTGGGGCCTTTGGGATTTATGTAATTTTATTTGGAAACTTTTCAAATATTGTAACATGTACTTTCTCAGTTCTTTAATTATTGTTGCCCGTTAACTTCTAACTCCTACTTTGATGTTTCGTCTTATTCAAAATTTTTAATAAATATCATATATTTTGTTATAATTTCATGTATTATTAGTGTAATTTGAATCACAACTTAAAATTTTACACATTTAAACTAATTTTTAAAATAAAACGAATAGTCAAAGTTAATGTTGGAAGTAAATGGTGATATTAATTAAAAAACGGATAGAGTACATCACTATCAATTCATCGTCCCTGCTGCCGGCGGCGGATAAGGGTTAACCACCGGACACAGACGTCGAGGCTAGCGCCGTCACGGTGCGCAATGCCAGAGGCAATCCTTCGCTCCGGGCGCTCATCAAGGTGGTGGCGCCCAAGCTGTCGCGCAATCCCAACACCTACACCGGCTACGTCGGCGTCACCTGGGCCTGCATTGCCAACAGGTCTGTTTTTCCAAGCTGAGTGTTTGGATTGCGCCACAGCTTGTGCGCCACCACCTTGAAGTACCTAGCTAGCTAAAAAATAGTCGTCTACTTACTATCGAGCGATAAGTGTGAGCTAGAGCTGTGCAATGCGAGAGACTGTGGAGGCGGCGAGTTTTATCGAAGCACTGCTCGGCGCTCGGCACGAACTGCATGCCACGACCTTCACGGGATCCACGCGACTCGGCGCTCGACATGCGTTTTGGGTATCTGAGATGTTTTTGGACATGGCATTGAACATTCAAAACTTGGGAATTATGTTCAGATCTAACCGGAAGGTCGTTGACTGAAGAAGCTCCAACCTTTCCTTTCCCATCTGGTCACAATTACTTCACCTACATGTCCAATTTTTTTAGTTAACTTTCATAATATCATCGATAAGAACAAGGATGTCTGAGCAGGCTCCTTAATCTTCGGTATGAGAACAATGCAATAGCTCACTATAATCTTGATCCGGAAGAAAGATTAATTCTAAAAATCATAAAAACCAATTGGATGTGCGAATTCATTCAAAACAATTTGAGTTAGCTTATAAAGTAAAGGCAGGGGTATATTTGTTGTTTTTGAGAAAAAATATCTAACTAAACACTCATTCTGTTTGTGTTTGATGGAAAAAGTGATAGTGGCAATTTCCAACTAAAGTTTGCTTCGGGATGGTATTTTTCTACTCAAGTTTTTTGCCATAGTACTTTCCAACTCCTCAAGCTTTGCAATGATATTGTCCAAATTTCCCAAAAAATAATGTAAATGGGTGGCGAGCAAGCGGAGTTCAATACACAGGCTGCAAATGGTAAGATAAATGGTCAGGAGCCGTTTTGGGTTCTACTAGTTAGTTTAATGTAATAGATGTGGATTCAGGAAGTATATTATATCTTATTTTACAGGGCAATTGCAAAACAAGTCGTGTTTTACATGCTAATTTTAAAAATTATCCTCTTTTTTCGACTTTGCAAAATCGATTCTGTTAAGTCCTCTTTTTAACACCGTTAGTGGTGACTAATTTTCAAAATAAAAAAATAAAAAAGAAATAAGGAAAAGGCAGAATTGCCCTCCCTTATCTTTACTTCCTATCAAATCTGCATTCAAAAATATTTTTACATAGTTTATTGTATATTCAAAAATATTTAAGTTGGGCTAACAAAACATTTAAATTTGTTAAAAATATGAATTTTAGATTTATGCAAACTACTCAAAATATGATCAATTTTGCAGAATCAAAACAAAAATAGGATCAATTTTTGCAAGGTCATATATGTCTTGACATGTTATTTAACACCGTAACATGACTTAACGGAATAGGACCAACATTGTGCTTCAGATTTAAAAAACCAGACTGACTTTACAAAGTCGGAAAAAGAGGATCAATTTTAGAATTAGAGTCTAAAATAGAACCTGTTTTGCAATTGCCCCTAAGTTATATTCAGTCTAGTGAATCAATATATGAAATATGAAATCATAACATTCAGATAATTGTTTGTTCATTCCATATCCTATATAATATTCTTAAAATTAAAGAATGATCAAAATACTGTTCATTTATCTGTAAAAAAAAGAGCAGTACTGCATCAATTTATATTAATGACTTAGTTTCATATATCCACAGCTACTTCGATCATTTATTTTCATAAAACTATAAGTCCCTACTTTTTCTTATAAAAAGCATAGTTTTTCTTTTCTAGATACACATAGTAAAATATTTTTAACAGAGATGGGTTAGACTACGTGCAAACATGTTAGCTTCATGACCATTGAAGCCCCTCAAAAGTATGAATGATTTTGATGATTAAATGAGAACTATGAACTAACTCGTTGGATGTAGGTTCATCAACACTATTCTCCACTTTTATGAGTTGGTTGCTTCAAGGATGTTCGGAACCCTGGCGTGTTTTTTCAAGGAAGGAGCTGATCCAAGGTTAAAGATGATTTAGAGCCAAGTATGGCTTAGTTTTAGGACTTGAGTCTATAGAAAACACCTGTACTATTAAGAGGGGTCGGGTCGCTCGTCTCGGTTTTACAAAAAATTGAAAGTGTGGATGCTTTAAGTTCTCTGAGGCACTTGAGTGATCAGTGGAAGTTTAAAAGTGTCAAGAGTTGCAACGGGAAGCTAGAAGATCTTGAAGTCGTCAAGTTTCAGCAGCTGTTGAGTCACCGGACAGTCCGTCAAAGTCATCGGACAGTCCGGTGAGGGTCGAAGCTAGAAGTCCAGAGAGGATATTTTCTAGAGGTTGAGAAGAGGAAGTCATCAGACAATCCGATGAGGTTACCAGACAGTCCAATGAGTTCAAGTGATCAAAGTCTAAAGAGAGGTGCTCTCTGGAGTCAAGAGGAGAATTCACCGGACAGTCCATCGGTTTAGTCACCGGACAGTCCGGTGAACCCAGAAGCTGTAAACCAGAAGAGGTGTCTTCGGAAGGACACCAGGCAGTTCAGTGATATTATAAACCGGACAGTCCGGTATCATATAGAATGGATTACAGAGAGGATTACAGAGAAGAGGTGTCTTACTTACCGCTTTTACCTTTTTGTGAGTAGTGTGATAGGTTGCTTGATTGTATCCTTTGGTGGCTCTCATGCCAACTTGCTTGCTAGCTTAATAAGTTGGTCCTTTTTCAACAGTGCTTGTTTGCCTTCTAGCTTGTTTTGCTCTTGCTTAGTCCTCTCTTGCTAGGAGTTGATTGCTTGTTTTGCTAGGATCAAGGAAGAACTAGAAAAAGATCTAGTAGCGTTAGTGCCTGATTCAACCCCTTCTTGGTCACTCGATCCTTTCAAGTGGTATCAGAGCCAAGTGCTCATTTCGTGGATTAACCGTCTTGAGAAAGTGATTGGGAGTGGAGACAAGTTCTTCATCAGGTTCGGTAGTGGCTCATGAAAGAATCACTTTCTAAGCTACCTATATGCCACAAAACCAGTAACTCGAGTACTAACATGAACATCTCATCAAACTCTTTATCTAGCAACTCCTTAAGTGCTATTATGGTTAAAAATTCTATTTATCTTGATTTCATAGATGCCTATACTCACTTTGGAACTCTTGATGGTGAAACTATAGGTGCTACCATGCTACGATCGCATGATCTTATTGAAAAGATCAATTTCTTTGAAGGAGTACTCAAAATTTCTCATGAAGAATCCATCAAGCAGTTTCTCTCAAGCAAGATTATTAGTGCTTTTGTCTCTCATGAAGTTTTATCAACCAAGAATGATCCAAATGCTTCCACCTCAAGCGAGATCAATGAAATACATGCTCATCACACTCTTGAGCCATCGGTTTGCAATGACTCTACTTCTACTAGCTCTAACTTACTTTTTGATGATGATGCTATTGTTAGTAGTCTGCTAGAGGATTCTTATGATCTTCTATGTGATGAGTATGACAATATCATTACCCTTCCTAATGAAGCTCCAAAAGAACTATGTATCCGCATTGATAAGCTTGTAGGTTGGATCAATTCTTATAAGAAGTGTCATGTCTCTATTGATGAAGCTAATAAAAGGAAGATTGATGCTTGGAAAAGTCATCTTAAGCGCTCTAGAGAACGAAGTTCACCAAAAGAAGTTGCTCTTATTATTGAGGTTAGTATGAGTGAATCAAGTAATATTTTGGATACTAACCCTACTTGTCTCATGGCTTCTAGAAAGGTGAACTACAAAAATGGTGGTAAACATTGGGTTCTTAATAGTCGTTGCACTCAACATATGACTGATAATCATAAGATGTTCACCACTATTAAGGAAGATGAGGATAAAGATAAGGTGACTTTTGGGGATAATTATAAAGAAAGAATCAAGGGGTTAGGCAAAGTCGCCATTTTAAATGACTTGTCCATTTCTAACATCATGCTAGTGAAATCCTTGAGCTTCAATCTTCTCTCGGTTGTTCAATTATGCGATCTTAACTTCACATGCTTCTTCAATGATAAGGGTGCTAAATTGATCACAAGTCTTTGGTCTCACATTAAATGTTTTTTGGAACAGCAAGTTATATATTGTGAATTTTTCTTCAAATGAAGTTGCACCGCAAATTTGTCTTATTGCAAAGTACTCCAAAGGATGGTTATGGCATAGGAGGCTTGCCCATATTGGAATGGGGTAATTGAAGAAAGTTACCAAGAAGGGTTTAATCTTCGAAATTCAAGATGTCACATTTGAGAAGGATAAATTATGTAGTGCTTATCAAGCGGGTAAGCAAGTGGCCACTCTTCACCCTTACAAGAGCATAATGTCCAAATCAAGACCTATTGAGCTTCTTCATATTGATCTCTTTAAACCAACAACTTACAAAACTCTTGGTGGTAATCTTTATTGTATGTTGATTGTTGATGATTTCTCTCTGTACACATGGACTATCTTTCTAGAAGACAAAGCTCAAGCTATCACCCACTTTAAGAAGTTTGCTAGAGAGCTCAAAATGAATTTGAAGCTAAGATCAAGAAGGTTAGAAGTGATAATAGGACCGACTTCAAAAATTCAATCATTGAAGAATATTGTGATGATCTTGACATTAAGCATGAGTTCTCGGCTACTTACACTCCGGAACAGAATGGTGTTGTGAAGAGGAATAATCGGACTCTCATCACTCTTACTAGAGCTATGTTGGATGAATATGAGACTCTAGAGAGGTTTTGGGCTGAAGCTATCAGCACAGCATGCTACACTTCAAACTGTGTCTATCTACATCGTCTTTTGAAGAAGACACCATATGAGCTATCGGTGGGAAGAAAGCCAAATGCAGCCTACTTAAGTGTCTTTTGATGCAACTGCTACATCTTCAAAAAAAGAAAGAGGCTAGAAAAGTTTGAGAAAAAAACTAGCATTGGATTTTTTGTCAGATATTCCGGTAACTCTAAAGCTTATCATGTTTTCAATACAACTATCGGATTTGTTGAGCAATCATGTGATGTGCAATTTGATGAAACTAATGGTTCTCAAGAGAACAAATAATCTTATTGTCGTGATGTAGATGATGATGAATCCTTAGAGGAGGCAATGTGAAAGATGCCTATGGGAAAAGTTCTACCAAGAAAAGATGATTCTTCTACACCTCCACCTGAAGATTCCTCCTCGACACAACATGATATCACTATATCATCAAATCAAGCGCAATAATCATCACGTGTTCAAGCACCAAGAGAACTAACTCAAGTGCCTACTATCTTGAGAAATCAAAGATCACCTTCATCTAGTGCTACACCACCATGCCCAACAAAGACATCAAAATTGAAGAAGATTGCAGCTCTCCTCTCCGACAACAAGCACTGTCATCTCTAAGGAGCAAGCCATTCAAGATGCTCAAGATGTCTCTCTACCGCAAGCTCTACCACGTCAAGAAGCTCTAAAGAGGCACAACTCCATTTCTCGAGATCACAAAAGTGACTTGATTATTGGGAGTACCTCTCAAGGGTTAAAGACTAGAAGAAATCAATATAAGCAAAACTATACCAATGATGATACAACTAACATTGCTTGTGAGAATTTCTCTTTTGTGTCTTTGATAGAGCCTAAGAACATCGATGAAGCGGTGGAGGATCACAAATGGATGATGGCCATGCAAGAGGAGCTTAATAACTTTGAAAGGAATTAAATTTGGTAATTAGTGAAGTGGCCGAAGCAGAAGAATATCATCGGTGCCAAATGGGTCTTCAAGAACAAGCAAGATAAAAACGGAAATGTCGTGAGGAACAAAGCAAGACCCATGGCCAAGGGTTACTCACAAGTTGAAGGGCTGGACGTCAACGAGACTTTCGTCCCATGGATCAACTTGAGTCAACTAGAACCTTGCTCACTTATGCTTCACATTTTAACTTTAAATTATATCAAATGGATGTGAAGAGTGCATTTCTAAATGGCTATATTAATGAGCAGGTTTTTGTTGAGCAACCACTCGGCTTCGACGATCTCAAGCATCCGACCACGTCTTCATGTTGAAGAAAGCTTTGTATGGACTCAAGCAAGCTCCGAGGGCGTGGTATGAGCGGCTAAGAGACTTCCTCACTGACAAGGGCTTCGAAATAGGGACTATTGATAAAACTCTCTTTACTAAACATGTTGACTATGATCTTTTTATTTGCCAAATATATGTGGATGATATTATCTTTGGTTCCACCAATGAAGCTTAGAATGTTGAATTTTGTGATCTATTGGCCAAAGAATTTGAGATGTCCATGATAGGAGAGCTTCAGCTATTCTTCGGATTTCAAGTCAAGCAAATAAAAGAAGGAACATTCATCTATCAAGAGAAGTACACAAGAGATCTTCTCAAGCGCTTTGAAATAGAAGATTCAAAGCCAATCAAGATTCCAATGGCCACAAATGGTATTTTTGACCCGGATGAGAGTGGTAAATCATTTGATAAAAATCTTTATCGTTCCACGATTGGTTCTCTCATATATCTTACCACCTCTCGTCCAAATATTATGTTTAGTATAAGCTTACGTGCTCGTTATCAAGCTAATCCTAGAGAATCACATTTAAGTGCTGTCAAGATGATTCTTAGGTACCTCAAGTATACACCAACTATGGGTCTTGGTATCCAAAAGATGGAGGATTTGATCTTATTGGTTACTCCGACTCGAACTTCGCCGGATGCAAAGTGAGTAGAAAAAGTACTTCCGGTGGATGTCAATTTCTTGGAAGATCTTTGGCCGCTTGGAGCTCTAAGAAGCAAAATGCCGTGGCTCTCTCAACGGCCGAAATGGAATATATGACACTCGATGCTTGTTGTGCTCAACTTCTCTATAGGAAGCAAACTCTCATAGACTATAGATTGGTATATAATTAAATTCCACTATATTGTAATAGTGAGAGTGCAATTAATATTTCTCTTCATAAGGGTGATTATGGACATGCTAAACATATTGAGGTTAAGCATCATTTTATAGGGGGTCATGTAGCCAAGAAGGATATTGATATTATTAGTGTGAGGACAAATATGATCCATTGGCTGATATTTTCACAAAGCCTCTTAATGAGAAAAATATCAACAGGCTAAGTGGAGAGATCAACATACGTGATCTTTCAGACTTCAATTGAGTAATCTTCAAAGCTTAGCATTTTTTTGTAAATACTTGTTTGCTTTATTATTGTTTTTCTTCTTGTTTTGTAGGATCATCATCTAATTTTTTTAAGATAGCAATGATTGTGGAGAGCTTGGGAAGAATGTTTATGGGATGCCCAAGGCTAGGAGATGATAATCATTGTAAGTAAGCTTGCGAGGGGATTTCAATGTGATGAAGGTAATTGTTTTTGTGATACCCTCAAAAATCTCAACCAAATAGATAAATCACTCAAGCAATTTTCTATTTTCAACACTCTCCCTTCTATTTTCACTTTAATAGAAAAACCTCATAAAATGTATATAAATTCAAAAGAGAAGGAAAAATTTCAATTTAAATTTTTGAATCTTGTCAAGTGCTTCAGTAGAGTTTTTCCCTTTTGCGGATTTATCAAAATTTGTTCGAATTTATTTGATTTTAATTGGAATTGGAAATTTGATTACAAAAAAAAGAAGAAAAACGAATCCTTGCGATCGGCCCAACCCACCGCGCCGCCCCGCTCCCCACTCCCGCGCCGTTTCCCCTGCCTCTGGCCCAGCTGCCCGCTCCGCCGACCGGCCCAGCCACCGCCGCTCCCCTCCCCTTAAGTCTTTTCGACCGGGCCGTGTGCGCGCGAGGCGGCCCAACGCGGCAACCGGCC